>LR132152.1:0-88058 GCA_900634815.1 Paradendryphiella salina | reverse complement strand
GGCAGCACTACGACGGGCACGCTAGAGGGCCAAACGGCCGTTGGGGGAGGGGGGGGGGGTCGACTGTGGGTTTTAGGTATAGGCAAGTTAACAGGCCTTGCCTTGTCTTTTTACACGTCTACTGATCTTAAGGGTTGCGCTGCTGTGTCCTGTTGATCAGTGGGATAAATCAAGGGAGACAAAGGGACCTTCTCCCGGGGAGCAATTACGTACCTGCGGTTCCAAATTTTTTTGTTCTCCTTTCTTTTGCAACGGTGTTGGCTCCGAGTGCTCGTGGGCCTCATGTAATGTGATGTAACCCCTTGTAACGACCGAACGGTACGTACACATCGATCAGTGTACGTAGGATGCGGTATAGAGCATCACGGCCCGGGTTAACCTGCCTTGGTTGCCTAGCCTCAGGCGGCCGGCCGTTCTCTCTTCTTCCTACATCCCCACGATCTAGACATCGTGTCCATGAATCTCACTTGCGATCGTGATCGGTATCTTGGCAAACAAAGACCAGACCCTCCGCGCCAAGTGTACTTGTTTTGTGGGCTATCAGACTTTGGGAGGGGTTGTGGCTGTGCTGCCGCCGTGCGCTATTGAAGAAAGCCCTCTTACGGCATATTCCATGACCCTTGACCATGTTGTATCTGCTACTACACAAAACAGTTACGATCGTTTGCCAACACACACACACATATATATATATATATATATATATACATAGAGAGAAGAGAAGGCGCGCATGACAATGTCTAGACTTTGATCAAACAATCGCCGATCCTCAAAGGAAGTATCCCCACATCGCTACTTCGGTACTTTCACCAACACACTGCGAGGTTTAGTCATGATCAGACTTGATGACGCTACCCAACTCCGCTCCGTCGTGTCGCGATATGAAACCCCGCCAACGCAATTCGCTACTGCCCCCGCTTCCCTGACAAACAGGAACGAATATCCGAGTGGGACACCTAGATGCTAGGATTCTAAGTCTTTTTCCATGTTATATGTATTGTATACCAAACGATGTCATACATTCCTTTACGCAGAGTGGCCTAGCCTGATACACGATTGTCAACAACATGCAATGCAATTGCAAACGGTGATAATGTCTCCATTGACAATCACCATGTCCCCAACAGCGCAGGACGGGCAACGAAAACATGACGAGATTACGCGTCCATCCAGTGGACATGACTCCTAGATGCAACTTGACGATCACGTTGCCAGTACCCAAATTCAAAGTAACGACTATGAAACAGAGAAAGAGAGTGAGAGCGGTTTAATATGGGGCGTTAATATATCCCGTTACTAGTTCGGGAAGGTGGAAAAGAGTTGCAACATGTGCTGTGGGGAACGGGACAAGTATTGGCGCGATCGGGAGGGTATGCTGTGATCGCGCTTTTAAATACCATGGGTGCCGTGTTGATAAGGGCGTACATCATAGATGCAAGGGGAGCAAAGGTCATGCCTGTCGACGAAGCGATAATTTGTGGCGTTTCGAGCTAGAGAGAGATATAGATTGCTGTTCTGGCATAACATGGTTGATTGTTCGTTCATTGTGCATACTTGTCTTCCATGTTCTAGAAGCTTCCAAGGAAGGCCGACGGGCTATATGCATGTGTGTTTACGCGTGCATTAGTCGATAATCTGTGAGAGAGGAATTGAGGCGAAGATCACCCCGAGATGCGCGAGACTCCGTCGCTTCATCTACTAAAGATACGTTCTTTGCGCCTCTACTCTATGAATATGGGCCTTTAAATCCCAGCTCCTTTGGTACATCACGTGAGAAACACCGAAAGCAAGCAATTACCGCGCCAAATTAAACCGAAACCGAAACGAAATAGAAAGAGTAACCTGTGTGTGCAGGAAGTTGCATATACCCGGTAGGCGAGGTGTCCTCCATCCCAGGTTCATGACCTCCCGCCTCAACGACCGAAATTGCCATGTCCTGAATCCATGTCGACGGTACATTAATAGCAGTTCTGATAATGCCCTTTGGCCCCATGCTACTGGTGGAAGTCCAGTAATCACTGAGCACGAGATTAGGACGACGTGTACTCTAACTGTAACAAGAACCGAGGTCTCGTGAACATCGAGTCATGGTCGACATGTCATGTTGTGGAAAAGCAGCAAGTGCATTATTCGTAAGATCGCGGCAAGGGGTATATCATCCAAGACGCCGAGCGTATCGATGGTATGGTAAAGCCTGGACGAAAGCGCTATAGAAAGGTATTGCCAGCTATCGGGCTAGTCCATTTTCCTTTCTTTGCAGCTCGCATTTCAGCGTATAAAGCTGGGTTGATGCCTTTTTTCTTACACCTCCTCATCTCGGCTTCAGAGAGCGTGCTGGTATCGAAATCACTTGCGCTCCATTTACTGCTTCCGCTCGATTTTGATCCAGATCGGCCTCGTTCGGCTTGTTCCAGTATCGAATGAAGAGAGCGCTCTTCGGGCAGAGAGCGTTGCTCTTCTGTCAGAGAGGGAGTTGATCTTAAGAGAGTGGTCGGACGTGAAGTTCGGTCAATACATGTTGACTTCTCTATAACTAGGCGGCTAGGGCTAGGCAGCGGGTCCTGTGTCTTGTCTGACAGATTCCGAGGCATCATCTTCCGGAACAGCGACTGAGGTGTGTGGTGATCAAGACTCCTAGAATCGAGGGGCGTCTCTACAGTATTGGACTGTCTTGAGCTACCGGTTGACGAATGTGTCGAAGATGGCTTTGAGGTGACAACAGGCGGTGGATCGGAAGGTGGATCGTCTTCCAAAGTGAACCATTCCGATGAAGGAGCTTCTGCTTCAGGCGGATCGTGGCCATATTCACTCTGGTCATCGGAAGCAGTGGTTGTTACCGAATTGATAGTTTCCAAGGATGTCTGTCGTCGCAAATGGGGAGGGAATTTTTTAATGTTGTTGATTTCTCTCTTATTGTTTCGATATGAGACGAGTCCGCGCGGATGTCGCCGAAAGGTCGTCTGCGGTTCGACTGGGTGAGCCGGGTCAGGTGACGGCTGTTCAGGTTCTAGTTCCCGAAAGGGAAGAGAGAATCTGCGAGCAGGATTCCTCGGCGGTGGTTCTTCGACTGGATGCGACCGCAATGGATTGAAGCCTGATGAAGGATGTGGACGAAGCGTGAGTTCTCTGGACTGTTCACTATCGATTGAGGCAGATCGACTCCGCGCTATTGGGGGTGGGGCAGCGTCGTCTAGTACCTCATCGGGGTCGTCGAATATAAAGGCACGGCAATCTCTGTACTGCTTCTGCGCTTCGAGAGCAGCCCTCGGCGAGCGGCGGATAGCAGGCGGCAGAGATTCGTCAATATCCATGGCGGGGCCTTGGCGGGTTGTACGTAAGGTCGCGATACCATGAAGTTGGAAAGAAAAAAGAAAGCAAGATGTGAAAATATCCCGACTACCAACTATCGTGTCAGGCCCGTCCAACCACACAAAAATATAGCAATCATGACGCAGAGCGGCTTGCCAAACTCCCACGGCAGTAGCTAGCGTGGACCGGAGAACATGGCTGTACCTTGCATAGCGTTCACGACGAGATCTGTCAGACTCGAGTGTCAGATTTGGTGTTGTGATCTAGCGCAGGGACACGGGGCGCGGTGCGTGGTGATGCACCACCGATATTGGATCGCGCTTGGTACATGTCCTACTATCTGGACTATGTGCAGACAGTGGTATTCTCTCGGTGGCAGGGGAGGCGGATGGCTGGGTCCTGTCGATTACGCGGGTGGCTAAGGCGTCGGCCGTTTAGGCCGTTGGAGCCTGGCCAACGGCTGGGGGTCACGTGCTAGAAGTCATTGTAAAAAGTCTGCTGCGGACGGAGATGCCATGGCATGCAGCGGGCTCCTTGAGGCCGAGCTAAAACGCGTTTCAAGTGTCTTGGATGTGTCAGAGGGCAGTTGGGAGGGTGAATTCTGGCCGATGGTGGTTCCAGGCTGATGTTTCATGGCGGGCGGGACCTGCAGGCCGGCAGACCAACCAGAAGGGCTTGGTGGAAACAGGCTAGATGCAGCGAACAACTGCAGGTGCTCCTTACTTAGTTGAGCTTCACTGTCGCTGTCCAAGTGAACAGCATGCATACGACGACGAGCCTCACAACCGACCCGCCGCGCTGACCTCGTGCCCGCCGCTCGCCATGAGCAACGACGCACCCACGCCCATCTCGGACGCCGAGGTGGTGGCCCTCACCAAGGCCGCCTTTGAGCACTCTCGCCAGGACATCAACCACCGCGCAGCTGCTGAGACGCCCCGGGAATTGCAGCAGCAGCAGCAGCAGCCCGGCATCACCATTGACCTGGGCCACAAGAACATTGCCCGCCTGCCGGACGAGGTCATCGATGTCATCCGGACCGAGATTGAAAGGTACATAGACACACACCACCAGCTTCACCTTCCCGTGTACTGGTGCAGGTATACTGTAGTTGAGAGGATCAATATTGACAGGCCAGACTCGCTCTTTCCCACAACCTCCTTGCCACCCTCCCCTCCCGCCTGATCGAATGCAGACGCCTCCGCTACCTCAACGTGCGCTACAATGCCATGCGCGAGATACCTAATGCCGTGCGTTGGCCTGCCCTCCCCTGCACTTGCTGCGTTTGGACCGCTGACCCCTCCCCAGATCCTCGAGATGACTTCGCTGGAGATCCTCGACGTCAGCAGGAACAAGATCCGGACGATACCCACCAAGATTGCAAACTTGACGTCTTTGAAGGTGCTGGCAATCGCAAAGAACAAGATCGAGGAGCTGCCCGTGTGTCTGGGAGATATCAACAGTTTGCAGGTCCTTAAGCTAGACGGCAACCAGCTGGTCTTTCCGCCGCCCGATGTATGCACCATCAAGGACAATGCCCCCTCGCCCGCCAACGAGAACGAACGAGACGCCGTCATCGCCACCCAGGTCAAGCGATTCATGCGCCTACATAAAGAACGACAACGTCTTGAGATGGAACGCCTGCGCGTAGAATCTTCTGGGGATGAGAGCTGGACTGAAAGCAATCCCGAGACCCCTCGTCCGTCCAAGCGAGCCAACGGAGGTCGCTTCCCGGTGAGACCCAGCGTCGGCAATATAGACGGCTTTCCCGACGCCAAGGCAGACTCTCCTGGGCTGTCCGCTCCACCCATCCCCGTGCGCTCCCATTATCGCGTTGGATCTACCACGAGCAATGGCAACGGCTCTGGACTTGGCGTCACCAAAAGGCCTCCAGTTCCCCCCCTGGTGCTGACAAATGGAAATAACGAGCGCAACCGCAGCCAGAGCGAAGGCTCAGGACCATCCTCGCAACGCCAGAAGCGCATGGGTATATATACCAACAAGACATCGGACCTGGGATCAGTCGACGAGCTGCGGCGGACCAGCCATTTCCGTGGGTTTAGTCAGGGCATAGTGGTCCCTTCTCATTCTGCCGTCAATGGTTTCCCTGGACCGGCCACAGGTGGCGCCTACGAGGACACGGGCACTGTCAGGTATCTCGCAAACCGTCCGCTGTCCGACGTGCGTGAACACAGGCGTGGGTCGCGTGCACCCGACATTGTCGTCGAAGCTGCCAAGAACTTTCTGTACGCTGTTTCTCAGCTCCACGACTACGTCTCGCACATGGTTCGCTCAATCAAGTTGACAGCCAAGACCAAGGACAGTCTGCGTCGCAAGGAGGACTTTTACCGCAGGTATTCGACTACTTACCTGAACATCCGAGCATTGAACCAAGTCTTGCACAAGTTCGACCGCTTAGTTGAGGAGGACGAAGAAGAGGCCCAGAAGATCTCTCGAAGCGTGTACACGTATGCACTGAGATGTCTCGACTCCTTCATGTCCATCAGTCTTTCCATTGCTGAGAATCGCATCGAGATTACTCAAAATGCGAACCCGCACATTATGCGGACTTTTTTACTCCTGCAGCAAGGAAGTTTAATCGAAATGAGGAATGCCTGTTCGATATTGGGCGCGCAGTTCAGAGATAGTTCTGCAGCAGCAAGAAGACCAAGTCAAGTCGACGCTGTCGCTACAGTGCGCGCACGACCTTCCAGGACTCGCCGCTTCCAGACATCATCACCACCACAGCGGAACGGATACCAGATGCCTCCGCCAGTCATTCTACACAGCAATGACAACAGCCGTTCCAACACCCTGAACAGCCTGAGCGCTGCAACTCCTCGATCTGGGGGATCCTTCTCCACAATTGCACCGGGCATGACGCGTTCAAACACCTTGACCAGCAGCTTTGACGAGGCAGACGAAGACGCCCAGTTCGATAGGATATACACGAAACTCAGGAATGCGTCCGACGGCTGCAGAAACTCCATGGCTCAGATCACACGCATGATGCGAGAGCAATTCGATGGCCTAAGACGTGATCTTGACTCTGAGGATCCCAGAGTGAAAGCGCTAGCGAACCTCATTGATAAGAGCAATGACGTCCAGCAGATGGCAAATCCCCTCGCCAGTCGCTTGTCACAAATGCAGCTCAAAGACCATTACACCAGGAACCAACCCGATTTCTGGCAGCAGTGCATGGGTTTCATCAAGGTATGTGCATCCACATGAACCAGACTTTAGAAGTTGACTTATTGACACTTATTGTAGGCCTGGCAAGAACTTGCTGCAGCGTATACTCAGCAGGGCCGAGAGCACAAATTGCTCACCGGCGAGGTCAAGCAGCTCATGCGACCGCTTCATAAGATGGTCAAAGAGGCTAGCTTGGTTATCAATGACAGTCCATGGTCACACCTCACTAGCAACAATTTCGGTTTGATGGGACCGCCGAGCCTTTCATCTTTCACATCACGGACTCAGCCACCGAGGTCCTTACAAAAGCCCAACGGAACCATGTCGTCGAGTGGGGGACCCTCGTTCCCAGGCCCGATCAACACATCGATTCCTGCAATGGCTTCTGTCTTCTCTGCACAGCCCTACTCAACGACGAGCTTTGGACCGCAAGGGTCAGGTGGATACAGTACGCCCGTCCCTGCGACACCACTAAGCGCTGCCTTGGGTGCCGCAGCGCAGGCAACTATTCCGAACACGCCCAGGATGCCTTCGCAGGGCTCCAATACGCTCAACGTCTTTGAGCGGGCGGATCGATTGCTGAGTCAGACAAGCCGGCGCGTGTGATCGCAATCGATCAGGACTTCTTGATGGTAGTGGTGGTAGTAGTAGTAGTACTACTACTACTACCATTCTTTCCAAGTATCTTTGCGATGCCGACAACCTTTCACACGACCGCCAATCCACAGTATTGCGCGTATGTTTATGCCTGCACGTCCCCCGCTCATACTGAGCCACAAGGATGTACGTACGCGTGTCTCTTGTACTCTGCTTTTGCTCTCGTCGTTTTAGTCCTTGTGCCTTTTTTTGCTTGATTGTTCGTGTGCCTGTGCACCATTAGCGACGGCGTTTGTCCGGATTTCACTCTTTTTTCTTCTCGGTTACATACGGACGGCATTCCGAGGAATTGGATATCGGGATCATGGTGTTTGTTTTTGTTTTTCTTGCTCGCGGTACTTTTGCATACTACAGGCGTTAGTTCTCTGTTTAGGTGGGTGGGGCCGGGTTGGCCATGGGGAAGACCGGAGCGGGTCGGTAGTTGGTCAGAGTAGAAAAATGCGTTTAATGTTTTATATAAAATGTTGAGTTGGCTTTGTAGGAGAGAGGCGTCACCGAACAAGAGAGGAAGAAAGATTGCGGGTCTCTCTTTCTTTCTTTCCCCATGACGTAGTTATTATGAATAGGGCTGAACTTCAGATATATATATATAAAAACAAGCGATAGTAGTAATGCGTCCATATCTACGATTTCCTTGTGTTGCTCGTAGTTCATGTCTTATATTGGATAGGGTAGACGTTAAGAAGCGTGATGGGTAAGCAATTTGAGAGATGGAGATGAAGAGAGGAAAAATGGGGACCCCCAGAAACGCCAATATCCTGACCCATGCCGTTTCCCTGTCCAATCGCCGCCCCTCGGCGCTCCCTCGTATACATCAGACGGATGACACAAGAACCCCCCCCCCTTCATCCAGGCGTGTAGTAGTATTCAAGTTTTCACAACAATATCGTATAAGCAAGAAAAAAGAAAGAAAAAGAAAAGTCCGAAACACAGATCCTACGACTTTCCCATCTCTCTCTATCAAGCATGAAAGAAAGGGAGAGAAAAAAACAAAACTCAGAGTCTAACATTGGCCCCAATCTTGCCACCTTTGAACCAAATATTCTCTCTCCATTCCCCAATTCTCACCCCAACATAGGCAAAAGCACTCAACTTGAGTTGGCCACCGAGCGCCTTCCTGATAGCCTCGTAGCCCAGGCTGCCAAAAGACCAGTCTACAGGTAGACGCGGGGATTCGGAGAGACCGGGGGGAACGGCAAAAGGTAGGTCATAGAGGATCTTGCCGGCGGGGTGGCCGTCGTGGTAGGCTGTTGCGTTCATGCTTGTAATGTACATTGTGGTTGTGCGGAAGGGGGAAGCAAGGGTAAAGACGGCTGTGCTGGTGATGAGGTGCATGGTGGTTCCACGGATGAAGTGGGATTTTCCGTCGTCTTCTGGGTCGTCGCCGTCGTCGTCGCCGTCACCGTCGGAGGGCTTCTTGGGCGTAGACATGTGGGGCATGGGGCGCTCGATGGGGAAATGTGAGAGGAGACGGCCGATGTAGGGTGCGGCTGGTACGGACTGCTCATGTGCTTGGACGGTGATGGATGTGTTGAAGCCTGTTCTTTCTGTTAGTCACTTTACAGACGACAATGCCGCGTGGGGCCATACCTGAGATGTACTGCGAGAGCAGTTCTGCACCGATTTCTTTTCCTTTGTGGCCACCATACTCATAAGGATCCCAAAGTACGGAGACGAGGTTGTTTGTATTGTTACCAGGAACCATTTCCATGTCCTTTACCGTCGCACTGCCAATGTGAGAACCATTGGCGAGAATGTTAATGTTGAAGTACGGAACAGTAGCCGAATATCTTGTAGGATTCGTAAAGTTGACCATGGCAGTGATGGTAAGAGACGTAGGTGATGTGTCGACAATTGCCATGTTTCCAACCTTGACGTTGATAGCGCTCTCCTTGTCATCGCCGTTACCAGGCTTGCTATCTTTGCCGTTACGGATGGCTGGAAATTAAAAATCAGCTTTTTGTAGGTTAAACGGTTAAACGTGGATCACGAACTGGTTACGAACGTTTGACTGGTACGACGCCCTGCGCCGGAATGCCTCGCACAGCGAGCTTGCCCATGGGCGTGTCCACACCAACGCTGACTGCTGCTTTGAGATCCATCAGGACGGACTTGCCGCCGAAGAGGAGAGCCTGAACGACTTGGCTAAAGAGATCGTCATCTAAAATTTGAATGGGCGCCTTCTTAATAACAGACTGAACGAGGAGGGAGGGTCCTTCAGAGCCGTGTCCCTCAACGCGCGTAGAGTTGGCCTTTTGCCACTTGTCAAGGTTCATCTTTCCGAGTAGCTTCTTGTGGTAGTAGATGTCAGCGTCGGCCTTGACTTGGGTAACATCAATAGGAAAGTTCATCTCGTTGGGTAGGCTAATGTCGACATTGACGATGCCAGAGATCTTAGGGGCAGCTTCGGGTGTGCCGGGCTCAGCGAATGGGTTGGGCAGACTAAAATGCATGTCCGCCAAGGAAAAATTCTTGATGAGGCTACCCATGGATTTACCAGCAAACGGTATCGGGACGGTGATGTCCTTGAGGAGGTCACGAGCCCAGTCGGGCGTGGCTGGATCGGGAAACTTGCAGCAGTTGATGTAGAGGGTCGCATCCTCGCCCTTCATGTAATCGCCCAGGAAAGCATCGAGCGGTGACTTTGCTGAGTTGGGACAAACTTGGGTCAAAGGATCAGAGAGCTTTTGGACGTTGCCAGTGACGTCGACCTTGACATCTGAGTTGGGCTTGACGTTGAGCTGGCCGGTTTGCGCAGTTCCGACCATGAGGTGCTTGTCCGAAGCCGAGCAACCTTTGATACCCACATCGACAGCTACGGGTGGGAGGGTGATCTGGACGGGGAAGTCATTCTTCACAAGTATCGAAGCATCTGCGCCGAGACCCTTTTGGCCATGCTTGGCCTCACCAAGGTTGAGCTTTGTGATGTTGTAGTGTGGAAGGGAAGGGACATGGCCAGCCTGGAAAACCATGGACTGCTCAACAAGCTGCTTGCCAATGTTGATCAAACCCGACTTCAGCGGCACCATGGCCTTTCCCTTGAGTCTTATCTGGCCGAGTCGGCCATCGATCCAGTCGTTGGCGACGTTGCGAATGCCATGGGGCGAGCCCGGCTGCACAATGGCGCCCAAGGTCACGCGTGTAGTGTGTCCGTTCCTGATGTTCACTTTCACTCCCGGTATCTTGGCGGTGCCGATCAGGACGTTGCCGTACTCGGGCAGGTAAACGTCAGCGTCGAAAGGACCAGTCTCAGCCTCGCGCGCAATCCAAGTACCGAAGCGACCGAGGTTTCGTACGCTCTGTTTCTTCACCTTACTGGCATCCATTGTGAAGTCTCCCTCTATGTGTACCTTGGCGCCGTGGTCGGTCAGGCCGTCCATTGATAGCTTTGTAGGGTTGAAGTTGGCTGCTTGCATCGAGTACTCTTCGATGCTTTCCTTTGCAAGGAAGCCAAGCATTATGAAGATGACAAGCAGACATAACAGAAAGAGTGCCAGGATGCTCGGCCAGCGCTTCTTCCACAGCGAGCCTTTGCCACTGCTGCCCTTATCTAAGGAATCACTCAGCGACCGCCGTAGCGATCTCGTCGCAGGTGTGGCTTCCTGGTCATCGTCGTCATCGCCGTCGTCGTCGTCGCGCGATTCTTGGGCCAGCAACGGCGTCTCTTCTGTTGTCCGGCTAGACTGCTGCGAGCGTGCTGAGCGCGACGAGCGGGCGGACTTATGCGAGGCCGGTCGCGAACTAGGCGTGCGGGTATTGGCGTTGGAGGAGCCCCACGTCTCGTCGTCGGGCTTGTCCATTTTCAGGCGTAAGGGGGTCCAGGCGAGAGACATGTCATGCGGAGTGTAATGGGCCAAGGGAGGGAAGAGGTAGAGAACTGAAGAGAAGACAAGTACAGGGCTCGAGATTGGCGTCCATGGTCTCGTCATCACCTCAGCCACAGGACTGCCGTGGCTGCCGCGCCGCTAGCCCCGACTCGACCCCACAGCATGGATCCATCATCCGCCGAACCGGCGTGCGATGCGTCAGACCCGTCGCCGTTAGCGCCATCAAACAACATTTCGGCCCTGTGTCACGAATCCCATTGGAACCGCCTGTGACTCTTACGCGCCTGGTCGACGCTGTACAAGCCTTCACCGCGCTCCCCCTGGCCTCAGAAACCCTCGTTGTTCCAAGATGCCCGCTTTCCGTCCCTCGGCCATGGCTCTGCGAAGCTTGCGCCGCTGCTACTCCACCTCGCCAGCTACTCCGCCTACATCGCCCTTTGCACCCCGACATCTCCTCTCCATAGCAGATCTCACCCCTGCTGAGCTCACCACGCTCGTCCAAAATGCACACCGACACAAGGCTGCCATCAAGCAGACAGAAGAGGTCCCGCTCTCGATGCGCGGCGCCTTGGCCGGCAGGACTGTAGCCATGACCTTTAGCAAGCGGAGTACGCGCACAAGGATATCAACGGAAGGAGCCATTGCAGCATTCGGAGGCTCCCCCATGTTCCTCGGCAAGGACGACATACAACTGGGCGTACGTCCAACCACGTTAATTCCGCCATGCGAGCTGACGTGAAGATGATCAGGTCAACGAATCTCTCTACGACACCTCTCTCGTTCTGTCTAGTATGACGTCTGCAATCGTCGCACGCGTAGGCCCCCACTCCGACGTCGCAGACCTTGCAAAGCATTCCAGCGTACCCGTCATAAACGCCCTCTCCGACCTCTACCACCCCCTCCAGATCATCGCCGACCTGCTCACCATTGCCGAAATATACCCCTCCACCTCCTCCACCTCACTCAACCTCCAAGGTCTGAAGATTGCATGGATAGGCGACGCCAACAACGTCTTGTTCGACTTGGCTATCGGCGCAACAAAACTAGGCATTGACATGGCCGTCGCAACACCGCCAGGTTTCGAGATCCCCCAATCCATGCGCCAAGTCATTTCCCACGCCGCGCAAACCTCTCCGCGCGCAGGGAAGCTCATTGAGACCAACATACCTGAAGAAGCCATCAAGAACGCCGACATCCTCGTAACAGACACCTGGGTATCCATGGGTCAGGAGGAAGAAACCGCGAAACGTCTCAAGGCCTTTGAGGGCTTCCAAATCACATCCGACCTGGCGAAGCGAGGCGGCGCCAAGGACAACTGGAGCTTCATGCACTGTCTGCCTAGACATCCCGAGGAAGTCGCTGACGACGTCTTTTACGGACCGAGAAGTGTGGTATTCAAGGAGGCGGAGAATAGGCTGTGGAGCGCTATCAGTGCCTTGGAAGCTTTCGTGGTGAACAAGGGAAAGATACAGTGACTAGATCCTTGGTTTGAGTAAGAACCAAAATCCGTTAGCATGACGCTGGACAGAAGGCGAACAACGACCATTCAAAAAGTTTTCATCAAAACATGAAACCATGTGACTTTACGGCTCTAATGCGCTTGATCATGTCTCCCTTGTTGATCTTGACAGCTTCCGCCATCTTATTTGTCTTATTCTTTCTTTTCTTTCCTCTTCTTATCCACTTCTCCACCCTCCTCCTTACCACCACCCCGCTGTCGTTCCCGTTCCCGTTCCTCCTCCTTCTCCCTTTCTCCCAACCCCTCAACACCTTTCCCCCACGCCCCAGCCTTCTTCCCCCACGTCATCATCCCCCAAGCATGCGTCCAGCTAAATCTAGGCGGCGCATCAGGATGCGTACGAAACGGACTAGCACCATGTTTAAACATGTCGTCCAACTCTCTCTGCCGATCTTGTTCCCGCTCAGCCTCGGATAGGATCTTTGTGTTTGGCGGTAGACCTTGCGCTGGAGGAGAAGTAGGAGAGACCGAAGACACGGCAGTAGCAGCAGCAACACGAGTGCTAGAAATGCGTTCCCAATGGCGATTCTCGCGCGGAAGAGGGCGCCACCACGACACTTCCGACCCTTCAGTACAAGTAGAAGGGATTGTCGAAGCTCGATGCCACCATTTTCCCGAACACATTTCCCAGATCCGGCTCTCAGCCCTCTTGACAGCAAACTTTTCGTCCTCGCCCGTTAGCCCACCGATATTCGCGAAATCAGGTGATCCTGGCCCCAAGCGCCCTTGATCCGTGTACCAAGACCCCGCGCGACGAGTGCGGTTTGGTGCGTCGTCTTCGAGTGCGTCGGCGGCGAGCGCTGACCCACCAGAAGAATAAGAAGAAATGTTTGGGCGAAAAGGCTTGTTGGCGTCTTGATAGATTTCAGAGTATGTTTCTGGGTACACGGCATCTGTGTCGAGGGTTTCTTGGGCTGTCTCGCCCGCTGGCGTGGTAGTCGATGATGATGATGATGATGATGAAGAAGAAGAAGGAGGCTTCGCCGGAAAGAAAATCCTATCTGGACCCGCGGTAGCCGTAACCAGCAATCTGCAGCGCGCTTCGTACATGGCGTCGAGCAGCGTGATGAGGCGTCTCGCCTCACTCTTCATCAAGAGCCCCATGACGGGCACATCGGTCACAATGAAAGTGTGGTATGTAGATGCGAGGGTGATGTAGTCTGCGGGGCCGAGGACAGCGCCACAGAGTTCGTTGAACGTGAAGAATGCTACCCCATTGTACTGCGCGGGGATGTGCAGTGGCCGGTTGTACACGCTGAGTGTGGCGCGTTCCCAGGGTATGGGATATTCTTGACCCGTTGCGCGCTCGACGAGGGAGTTGAACGTCTCGCCGAATTCTATCATGGTGTCCGTTGTCGTGGGCTGGATGAGGTAGTTCTTTGGTAGGTATGCAGACGTGGCTGTAGTCTCCGTCGGTGTGGCGGCATCTGCAGTACTCGTTGGGCCGGTAGGAGTTGAAGTTGAATTGATCATCTCGGACGCCGGCATCTGTACGCTGTCTCTTCTCTCTGCACCCCGTGCTTCTTCTTCCTCGCGCTCGAGCTTTCGGTAATCTTTCTTTCCTTCCATTTCCCAAACCTCACATCTTGCTCTGAGTACCTCGAGGAACGCTGAAAACTCGCCCAGCTGTCCCGCTCCGTCATCTCGCCGGGTATAAGAGCCTTTACTCATACTCCAACTTAGTCGACTGAGACGATGGACCGGCCGTGAAAACTCCATGCCAGCGGCCTTGGCAAGCTCTTCCGGCATGCGATTGCTCGTTGCGATCAGTACGCCACCGAGTTGGAAGAAAGACGTCATGAGATTAGAGAGGATTTTGCTGGCTGCGCGGTCCGGAAGTTGGAATTCGTCTAGGAACAGGATAGGAGAATTCTCAATGAGATCGCGTGCTACGAGGAGTAAGGAGTACTCATCCTGAGGAGCACCAGGGCCCGCTACTAGTGCTCTAGATCTTCGAAGTTGTTCAAGCCGGGAAATGGTGTCCAGCATGAAAGTGTTGAAGTGCCAGCGCCGCTTCTTGCGGTTTGGCAGGCACTCTTGGAATAGGTCGATGAGCATGGACTTTCCGGTACCGACTTCGCCGTGGAGCATAAGGCCTTGGGGGCTTTGCAACTGCATGGCTTCATCGTGGCTCGTCAGAACACGTGTCAGCGCCACTGAATCTCTTTTCTCTTTCTGAGCAAGCAACGACGTCCATACGCCTCTCCTGCCAAAGCGATTTGCATGCGTGTCTGCTGGTCCTGGTGCGGCGTTTTGATCCGAACCGATAGCTCGGGTGAGAAGTTGCAATCGCTTTGAATACTCTACCGTCGGTTGATAGTCAATCAGCCGGTCATAAAGTTTCTGTAAATGCAGGGCTGATCGTCACAAGTCAGTCCATGTACGAAAGCTTGGCAATCTCAAAATGGTAGACGTCATACCGAGGCGGTGCTGGGCGGGATCAGGTCGGATCTTCTGTGTAGCAATAAGACTGCGGTAGAGCACCAAGGGGTTGGTGATCGCAACACCGGTGGAAGGCATTGGTAGTCATTGGTTTGAGGAAGCAAGGTTGGTGTGGCATGACCCTGAAGACGATATCTCAGGATGGCCAAGGTGATCTGCTCTCACCTTAGACTAGGCTGCAATCGGCGCTAGCGCTTTTGGGAAATGCCGATAAGTGGACGCGGTCGCAACATTGGACAAGAGACTTGAGAGAGATGGTCTTGATTGAAGAATACCCAACTAAGATGTTTTGGTTCTGAACGCCTGGAAATGTACAGTGGTATCGTAGGGGCTAAAGTAAGGGTTGCTCATATGGTTGTAACGCCGGGAGACCATGCATCTGCAATGTTTTTGACTTCTTGGATGAACTTGCGGCTGGTGATTTGGGTAGAACCAATCCTCTGCTCAGAGTTTGCAGTGACTGGAGAATGCTCATCGGGGTTGTAGAATCTGGATGCTTGGTGTAAGGCTTGAGGGCATGTTGGTCGCCACTGAACTTTACTTACGGATTTCTGAGCAGCTTTATGTAGGCCGTCTGTAATGCTCTGAATGCCTAAGAAAGATTAGAAAGATGAATGGAAGTAGCGTGGCAAACTTACAGGTTTCATGTCCGCGTCTCGGAGCCCGACAGTTGTTGCAGTCTTGCTATCAAGGGCAGTGGCTGGTCTCCCTTCCATATCTACTACGATAACAAACTTGACGCCAGTATTGGTGAGCCAGCCATACATAGCTAGTCTCTCATCCACTGCCTGCAAGAGCCCAAAATCCTGGTCTGCCGTCTTGTGTGGTAGACGAGCCTCGAAGATGTCCAGACATGACGAGAGAAGGAACTGGAATTCTAGTGGTGCTCGTTCCTCTGCCGGAAACAGTGATATGTGTAGTGGGTTGTTCTTTACCAAGATTCAGTATGAGAGATCAGGGGGTAGGTAAACAGAAGTACTAACGTGCTTGCCGATGACGCCAATGCAAGCGATGGACGGTACCTGGAGACAGTCAACGTATGCTCTGAGCCCTGATTGCATTCATCTCCTACCCGGCCTGACATTTTACGTGCAGTATCAAATGATCAGGGCAAAGTCCGAGTACCCTGGACGTGCCCAGGTGGGTGCGGAGTAGTCTGGCCGAAGTAGTCCGAAAGTGTGATGGCGGAGGAGTCGTCGTTCCCCTAGCCTATCAGATAGGCCCAAAATCGACGACTAATCGATTTCCGCCAAGCATTTTGCTGCACCTACCTCATCGATGAACTTCGCGACTCCCTCGACCGCCACCCCACATCTTGCCTCTCCACTCCTTCACCCACGCCTTTCCTTTCTGTCCGTCGCAAACATGTTTTCGACGACAAGGTCCGCGGCCTCAATGGCTCTGCGAGGTTTGTCGCCGCCGCCCGAAAAGCTCCCGGTGCCACGGAACTGACAGTATGGACAGCCAGACCCGCGACGGCCCTGATGCCCTTCCGCGCCGGAAGCGCTGCTTTCCTCTCCTCGAGCTCGGCTGACAGAGCGACGACGATGAAGTCGCCCGCGACTATTCCCGGTAACCCTGGAACACCACCACCGATGAAGCAGGCGCGCGTAGAGGTGCCATTGCCCAGCCAGGAAGGAAAGAAGGGTGCTATGCAATACGCATTGTATGTCATTCTCTGCAGCCCCGGAGGGAGAGCATGGGTGGCAACAAGGATATCAAAGGGCATGGGTTAATGTGACTAGGACAACACTTGACCAAGTAGCCAACTGGGCCCGCCAGAGCTCGCTCTGGCCCATGACCTTCGGTCTCGCATGCTGCGCCGTAGAGATGATGCACTTGTCCACCCCACGATACGACCAGGATCGTCTCGGTATCATTTTCCGTGCCTCGCCCCGCCAGTCCGATGTCATGATCGTAGCCGGAACCCTTACAAACAAGATGGCACCGGCCCTGCGACAGGTCTATGACCAGATGCCCGACCCCCGATGGGTCATCTCCATGGGCAGCTGCGCAAACGGAGGAGGCTACTACCACTACAGCTACTCGGTCACAAGAGGATGTGACAGAATTGTGCCGGTAGACATTTACGTACCTGGCTGCCCACCTACCGCCGAGGCGCTTATGTACGGTATCTTCCAATTGCAGAAGAAGATGAGGCACACCAAGATCACCAGGATGTGGTACAGGAAGTAGAGTAATCTTGGTTTGGTGGTCTATTTGGCGGTCGTTATACCTGCGAGTGTTTGAGGGTGTAGAACCCCTTCTGTACAAATCGATCTTCTATATGCATAGTCTATACCAAGTTGGCTCATATACAAGGGTATATGAGTGTTATGCTGTCTCGCCCAGTCCAAACATGTCAATTGAGTTCTTCCAGGCACTACCTCATCATTAGTTTTCTATCCCGCGCAACATCATATCCACGACTTACGCGTCACAAACTTCCTCCACGCTGATCTCCTTGATCTTTGCAATGGCATAGGCAACATGGGGAATTGTAGCCGGCTCGTTTCTTCCCTTCACCATCATACCTTTAGCCCACTTCTCCTTTTTGACGGCCTTGGGTAGAGGAGGTGCGTCCTTGAGGTACTGCGCCGATGCGTGGCTGGGTCGCATCTCGCACCATGGACCGTCTGTTTCGATTTGCAGACGCTCAAGGGGTATTTCTTTGACGACCGTGATGTTTTCCTCCGCTAGATGGAGACATTAGCTGTTGAAAGCAGCATTGACGGATAGGCAGTGATGCAAGTACGCACTCTTCATGCTACATCCATTGACACCAATATCGAAGCCTAGCTTCACAAGACGTTGCATCTCTTCCAGAGTTCCGGTGAAACTATGGACGAGACCTCTTTTCGGCAGTTGGTCAAGCTTCGCAGTCAATAGCCTTTCAAAGTCTTCGCTCGCAGCCCGAGAGTGAAGGAAGAGCGGCAAATGTACTTCAATAGCAATTTCCAATTGTGCTTCGAAGTACTTCAACTGCGGTTCCTTCGCCGTCAGGAAGAGGCGGTCGTAGTCAAGTCCTATTTCTCCAAAAGCGACGGCGTGGCCTGCTTCCTTGGCCTCAATAGCCAGAGTCTTTAGTGCGGAGAGAAGCTCCGATGCGCCACCAGGATGCGTTTCAAAGTGCTTTGCAGAGCAGGGGTGTACACCTACAGTACCGTAGCATAGTCCTGGATGTGCTTTCGCTATTTCAATGGCATGCTTCGATTCCTCCAGGTCAGAACCTGTCACCATGAATTTCTTGCAGCCAGCGTCTACAGCTCGCTGAATGACGTCTTCAAAATCGTCTTCATGACGCTTGGTGCCGTGGTATTCACCGCGATATATGGGATCGGTGAAATTGATACCGATCTATGGGTAGTAATTAGTGGTTTGGAGGGGCAGGAGAGTGGCACGCGGACCAACATCGATATACTTCAACTGAGGTGGGGACGTCATGGTGGAGAGGCTCTGGAAGGATTCTGGAGTGAATAGTGTGATCTCTGGTGCAGATATTAGTGAGAAGCGAGAATCATAGAAGAAGACCGTTCAGATGACGCACTTGAAAAATTACTTGGTAGCCTATTGTCACGCTCCGACGGGCGCGGGAGTGTCCACTGAACTAAACCACTAAATCTGCTGCGTAGAGTGGAAGCACGTATAATTCTTGGAAACATGGGTTGGGAGCTGGTGGAAGGAGAATCATGAATGGTTGTAACTGCCTCCAGTGTTTATGACTAAGCCGCTTCAAGCCTAGTTCCAACGCTTGCATCTCTCAATCTCGCACAGCCACTCTATCTCGATCCAGTATCTTTACACACACAGTCATCATAACGAGTAAACTATTCTCTACTCTCGATATCTAGGAGAAAATAATATAGGAGCGTCGCAAGACGCGAAGTACCTCCTTCTGCAGCTTTGGTTTGGGGCCCGCTCTAGCACGTTCCAAGCGATCTTGTCTATACGCTGTACACTTCCGGTATCACAGTCCACACGTGTGGCGACGTTACATACGCTCAGATCCTTAATGGAGAACGTATGGCATCTCCGCCGAGTCGCGGATAATGCTGCGAAAGCTTGCTGGATATGCTACAAGCCATCCACAAGTGTCATGATCACACCTAACAACAAGGTACGTTCGGATCTTAGAGGCTGAATCAAGTGCTCATGCTATCACAGGACTTCTTCTACGTTTGTTCTGGGCATTTGACTGATCGAGGGTTCTGTCAGCCAGAAGCCGACGAGGCGAAGAGGGTCGCAGATCAGAAGAAGCAAGAAGAGCTGGATCGTGAGATCGAGGCAGTGAAGCAAGAGTACGAGGAGAAGCAAAAGCTTAAGCGTGAAAAGAGGAAGAGCAAAGACAAGGATAAGGATAAGGTGAAAGAGAAGGAAGCGAAGACAAAAGAAGAGGATGAAGATAAACAGGATGAGAGAGCTAAAGACGACAAGGTGCGTAGGACATAAACGACCTGCCTTTCCTGTACTAACTCCATTGTAGATCAAGGAGCTCTCTAAGACCAAAGAGCAAACTCAGACTGAGCTTGGTCCCCGCATATTCCAACTCAACAAGTGAGCACTTGTCGAAACGCTCTCCCAGCCATACTGACATTGTACAGGAACTTCTACCAGATGAGACTAGACAAGCTGCGGAATGCCGAAATCGCCAAACGAAACCGCGAACGGCTAAACAACCCCGCAAATTTCCCATCTGTACCCAGCGGTAATCCTTAGGCAGCTATGTTGAATGCTACAACCACACATCAGCTATCAGCTGCCTACCTCCCGCCTGAAGATCTTCTCCCCAATGATTACCTTGAAGTGAGGAGTATTCATCTTGGCGTACGATGACAAGGGCTTACTGCCGCCAGCCATAGATCCTTCGCAGACAATGCGGTCAGCAATTAGCGGCCGGATACAATGCCATCCTTACCGAATGTCATATGTGTCACACATAATGACCTATCTATAATTTTAGTCAGAGCAGATCCCTGGTGCTCGAGATTCCGCTAACGAGGAAGGTTATACTAGCTTGGGACATTGCAGGTACCTCTCAAGACCCACCGGGCCCCATTTTCAGGCAAAACTGTTATTACTTTAGCTGGTATCTCACTGCATTCTGATCGGTCAGGCTCTATCTACTGGGCATACTAAGGGAATTTCTTGAGTGGGGGGTTCATGCTACCCCAGCAGAACTGCCACCGATCTTGTGCATTCCCGTGTATGAGGCCAACGCTTACAATTCAGCTAATAGCAATCGCGTCCTTACCCAGCTGCACTTCATCACGCGCCATAGCAGTAGGTTCACACAAAGCTCTACCGTTTTCGAAATCGGTACAAGCATGATGATCGGATTCGTGCCCGCCGATCTGGTATGCAATCAAAATTGCGGCTCTCAATTCCATGCGCCCGATGCATCTATCTTGCATCTGTCCACATTGGTATATGCCGGCATGAGATGCTGATCAAGATTACTGTACCTAATCATAGTTTTAGTAAGAATATTCTGTGGCTTCGCTCCCGTCCAGTAGGAAAATGCAAGGTCACGTCTTGTGGTACACTCAGTGACTACGTCCGATTGGTTGTTGAGCCTAATGCCTTCAACGCTAAGATGACGTTGCTCCTATCATCGACGCAAGGAGAGCACTGGCTCGCTATCCAGCCTTTCGATAACGACATCGATCATCATCGTCCTAATACGAGAGGCAAGTTCCGTTTTGGACTCTTTTATTTCCACACAAACGGTAGCTGATGCATGTACCAGCAGATTCCGCCGTTGGGGATTCTGCATGATGACTTGAACCAATGCACCAAGCGATTCATGCTTCGAGTGGTGAACATTGCGTCAAAATACAATTCACTATAGGGTCTTTTATGCGCTAAAGTGATGCTGTCTCTTTCTCGTCCCCTTAGAAACGCTGCCACCATCCAATTCCTTGTTGGCCCCAGAGAAGCTATCTTTACGACTCACAAGTCTGTAGGGAAGGCTACCGATACACTGCATGCGCCATTGTCTAGTCAGCCCTATCATATTCCTTTCCATATCTCGTCAAGTCAAGTCTCAGTTCTCCGCAATCTTCTCCAGATTGACGCTGACACAACAGCACAGGCCGTCTACTTGCCGCGATTAGCATTGGCTTGTTATGAACTCTGTACATGTTGCTGACTGTCAGCAAAAGACACCAATAAGTCGAAGATGATGGTAGAAAGCCTGATTGCTATGAGGTACCGAGAAGCCGAAAATATGGGTCATGAACTTCACTCGAGTCCCCAGCGTTGTCAGCACCGTCTCGCGCGCTGGCTAGAAGAACACAACGCACCACACACATGGCTAAATCCCCACCGAAGCAGCTCGCAAAAGGAAGTATCTGACTAAGCGTGCATACAGCGCTCGCGTACACTCTATCGGAGAATGTACCAAGCACTTGGTGCCTTCTCAAGAAGCATATCCTACTACGAGCTTCAAGGTAAGAAACCAACAGGCATCATCTGATACCCATTCATGTCTAGCTTTACCATAGGGCAGATGAAACAACCTAAATATCTATGCTTTGCCTTCGGAGCCACCGGTTCTCCACCCTTCGTCCCGCTCAGGCGTCCAAGGGAAGCCCCCCGTTGCGAGACCGCTTCTGCGCCCAGCGTCAGCAAAAACGCGGGTGAGTGTGGTACATTGGCGAACTAGATGGCATGAGCATGTCACATTGCAAAATATAATAAAAACCCTTTCCATCCTACGCAATAAAAGTTGATTAATAACTGGTACTTTCTTCAAGACAGAGCCAAGGTACACACCACACACCTCACGCTCGATGGACTAGATTTGCTAACTTCAGCGTAATTCAATGGGTCATTGATGTTTTCCACCCCACAACCAAAGCGTCTATTGGGGGGACCAAACAGCGTTGAGCTTTCCCTCATTTTTCGTCCGTAAAGGGAGAAGGTTTGGAAACAGTGGAGTACGGTGCTTGTGTAAGTGTTAAGACGCGGTTTCTCGCTCCCCAAGGCTTCCGACGTCCAAGCATCTGCGAATACATAGCATGTCAATCTCCATCATACTCAATCACAAGCGGCAGACTGAGATGCCGAGAGTGCGGGGAGTGCGGAAGTTTGCTCGACCAGACTGAGTGACTATTTTGCTGGACGGTTGAGAAGAGAGTTTCTGGTTATGTCTGTGATGAAGAAGGTTTGTGCTACACATTATGACGCAAGAAACTGGATGCGTATGATACATGTCACAATTACCAAGACAAACACCACTCATAACACTCTCTATCCATTCAAGTGCGTTAACGCACCCCTGGACTTCGAGCTAAAGCTAAGCAGCGCATTCCTACAAACACCATCTTTCCAAGATCAATCTCGCTAAATTATCCAAATCGTGATGGTGCGTTTTTGTATAGCATAGGTGTGATCCGTATATACCTACCTACCGCGTTAAACAGACCAAGGCTATCACATGCTTTGTCTCTTATGCAGGAACGAAGAAAAAAGAAAAACTCCCGCTATTCAGCGCCTTGTTATGTCGTAAACATCCTCTTACCATACTTTCCAACTAAGCGCAGTCACAAAGAAAGAGAGCGCGTTTGATAGTAACAAAGCCAAAGACACCCCCATCTTTCCCACAAGAGCGCTATTAGCATTACCCTCGGCCGTCGATAGCGACAATACCTTCCCCCCTTTTTTGTCATGATAGCATGCTGGGATCAGGAGAGATGATGAGAGGAGGAGGGCCAAAGAAGAAGACCCGTAGGAAAGAGGGATTTGGTTGCTGATACTACTACTACTACTACTACTACTACTACTACTATTGCTGCTGACGATGATGACTTGCTGAGGGTACTGTGAACAAGTGTATAGTTTGCCATGTATTTGCCTTTGTCACATGATGAAACGAAGTGCGACTACAGAATGAGTCTGATTCCTTCTGAGCAAAGGCTAAGAGGAGCAAAAAGTCAATGTACAAGGCTAAAAGGAAATGGCTAAGAATGATCACGACGGCCAAGGCGGATGAAGCGCGTGTGCGACTGGTCGGGCGCAACTACCTGACCGAGCTACCAATGTGCCGATGGAGTGACGGAGGCTGATGCTCGCGTAGGCGGGCAGGGCCTGAGGCTGAAAGCTGATGAATAGCTGAAAAGGAAAACTCTCGAGTGCCCCTGTTACACTGCAACATCGGTGACGAGATTCTCCCCCACGGCTGGCTCCAACCAGATGCACAAAGCCGACAGAGACAGCGATCCAGAAATGTCAAGCCTAGAAATGTCATGTTGCATTCGACCACGCCATGGCTGGAAGATATTCTTTTGATGGGACATTCGACGATTGTTGTTATGTATTCATGACGGAATTGTGATATGATAGATTGAGATCCCAAACGAACGTAGTCGCGCAAAATGCCTATGAAAATGATCCTGGACGGATTTATCCTATCAACGCCCGCTGAGTCGAGAACACCTTGGAATATGCATAAAATTCGTCGTTGAGCCAGTATTGAAGATTCTTCTCGTCTATACAGAATCCTCAGATACCGGCATGTATAACCAAATACGGTTATCCGTGTCGTTATGCCCAAACGCCTAGGCTTGACCGAGAATGAGTGAGAAATGCAAGGCAATCTGTGACAATGAAAACTTTTCGCTACAATAAGATCGTGCCTGTGAATGCTGATGTGCAGTCAAAAGGGCTCATACGAAGAAAAAAGCGCTACTGTCCAATGACATGGAACAATGGCAGCGAAGTTTGGGCTTCGTCAAGTGAAATCTGCCCAGATGCCCCTGAAAGCCTACGTGACACGTTCAGAGATTGTTTCATGGCTGAGGGTGCTACGAATGACTTCCGGCTATTGTGTACTTTCGGTAGAATTAAGATTCGTCGTGTGCTTCGCTGATAACACCCGGCTTGGGTGCAAGGCTTAAAGGGCTGGAAATAGAGCCTATCGAACCAACGCGCTCTTGCGGCGGTGGCTCGTCTCTCATGCAAGCGTTTTCCAACATGTTAGTCCACTTTCCGCTGGTGCCTGCATGGCTGTGCTTCAAGTGCTGTCGGAAATGGTCTGCGCGGAAGAACTTCTTGGCTTGGTTGCATTCTCCAAATTTATGCACGTGATTCAAATGTTCGGATCGCGCTTCCCAATCCGCAGGGTTGGAAAATTCTTCACCACAATACCCACAGACGTCTGCGGCAGCCGGGCGAGTGGGCGAAGGGTGGAAAGCTGCGTGAACGCCAGCGAGCGTTGCACACGACCAAGAATGTCGGCGTAAATGGAGAGAGTTTTGATGACGCTCGGCCTCATTCTTGTTCTTGAAACGATTGGGGCAGTATTGGCAAATGTACTGCTTCTCCAGCTCGTGTAATCTGTTGCTAGGGTCAGTGCATGGTCACTCAAGGGTGGGGAAGACCAAATGGCGGTGGGTAAAATGCGCATCCATGTCACTTACCGCAATTCTTCCTCACTATCGAACTTTTTAGGTTTCTTGGGGCAGCACTCGCAGATGTAAGCACCTGGTATGCGGTTCACGATTGAGTTTTGTCGCGAGTGTAAGATACTGTCAGTAGACATTTTGCGGATCTGTGGGTGCTCGGTCTCCGAAAAGCCTCGTTGATAAGGCGGTCGTGATAGGGACCCGCGCGGGCTAGGGTCCAAGGACCTATTAGCTGCATAAGGTGACACGGGGCCTAATTCCGTTTCCCCAAGGGGTGACAGCGCATTGGGTGACAAGCGTTGATCTCCGCCGTAGCTTGTTATACTACTCGGACCAGTTGAAAATCCAAACGAAGATCCAATGGAGCCGCTGCGTTGGCTTGCAGACCCAGCGGAAGACAATGAGCTTGGGTTCGACTGGAAACGCGAAGCAGTACAGTTTCGGTTGACGAGCATTTGGGCCGAACGGCGATGATACAGGTCATTATGGCCGCTTGTGGTGGGACGGTCGTCGCGCACAGCTTCGGAGGGGGGCGACGAGGCGCGCCGTTTCAGGCCACCCCCAGGGCCCAACTGGTACTCTTCTGACTCGGCAGGGCTGCGTTCGTTGATGTTCAAATCGCGCATTCCATTCTCTTCCATGCCAAACTCGGGGTCTGAAAAGATGGTGTGATCGTAGCTACCACGTTGGGTCGAACAGGTGTCATCCAGCGGCCCTGGGGTCGAGATGCTGCCGTAGCGGGGCCTAGATGGCTCTGCTGGGTCAAATATGGGACTACGAAAGCCGTTGTAGCCTGGTGAGATGGCGGGCACAGTCAATGGCTTCAGCTGATTGCTGTGCTTGTGTATGGACGCGTGTGAGTCGGTGATGGGGTCTTGGGTACTGCTAGCAGAGAGAGGTGGTGCGGTGGTTCTCGTGGGTGTACTCGGGCCGCCAATTTTGGAAAGTAGTTGTTTGTCATAGGCCTGCGACGAGTTCTGAAGGGCCTTCTGTCCAAGCTGCCGCTCGCTTGTAAATCGGTGGGTTGCAAGCGACGGCCTTGGCTGACTATTGAGTTCCTCGTCGCTATGGCTGCGATCAGAGCGCAAGTCTTCAAGGGACCTGGACATGGAGGGCTCGCGATCGTGAGGAAGTGTGTAGTTTCCCGAAGACTCCCGTCGATAGTTGCCTAGGTCTCCACCGTATAAGCTCGAGCCAGGTTTAACTGTCGCGAGCCGATTTCCGCCAAAGCCGGTATCCCTTGGACTGTTTGTGTTACCCCATTGCCAACCAGGGTCTTGGCCAGTTCTGAAATCTTCAATGTGACGTGGAGGAGGCAAAGGTGGCGGCGGGACTGGGTCGCGTGCCTAAAAATTTGCGGTATAATCAGTGAAGTGTTCGTGCCATGTGGTGTAGACTGGGAGCGGCCTGGGGCGGCTAGCGACTCTTTGGAGAGCGGTTTCAATCATAGAATAGATAGGCGTAATTGCCCTTCCCCTCCCCCCAGAAGTTGAGCAGACATAACACGAGCTTACGTACTCTCGGGATAGCCATTGCTACAGCTGGACTCGGTATGGAGGGTCGACGGTGGTGTGGTGGCGGATAGCGGTGGGAATCGTATACGCGAATGCTCGGCGTCGAGGACATGGTTCGGAGGGGCGATGATGTCGTAGAGGAGCCGGCCACTAGGGGGTAGCTGAAGCGTACCCGGGCAGCACGCGAGCACTGCAAGTGTGGCGAGCGCAAAGAGCAAGACGCGTGCGTGTAGTCGCTACTGGATAGTGTAGGCAAGCACGGACCTAGACGCAGAAGAGTTAGCCGGAACCACGCACGCACGGCATGGCCGAAACCGGCAGGGAAGAGTTGGCGAGAGGCTATAGGAGCAGCTGGAATTGGTTGGGTGGATCATGGTGTGCGGCTTACGTAGGGGTGTAGGAAGTAGGCGTGGCCCTCGTTGGCGAGGCTGATGAATGATAGACCAAGCGGGGGCGGTTTATTCGTACCCGTTGACTAGTGATTGAGGCTGCTTCGTAGGGCTGAGACCCTCGTTGCTGTAGTGTCGAGCTGAATGAACTGTTCGGGCCCGCACCGCCACAATCTTGCTTCTTTCCGACCAAGGCTATTGGTCATATGACGGCTGGACCGCAAGCAACAAATGCTCAAATCCTTCGGGCGAATGCAATGTTCATGGTACACGGCAGCGGACGAGGCCAAGCGGGTAAGCGGTAGGATCCTTTTTAGTGTCGACGGCGGCGAAGTGGAGTAAAGGGAGAAGAAGCTGCCCGGACAGCGTCTAGCACGCCTGGGAAGACACTTTTCTGCTGGACAGAGGCACGGTTGGACGACAACAACAGCAGCAGCAGCAGCAGACGGAGGAGAAAAGACGCTCTCGACTGGGGACTTAAGCACTACGCTGGCTAGGTACAAGGCCGTTGATTGGTCATAGCCCGAAGCTCATGGCACGGAATGTTCAGGTGGAGACGTTGCAGCAGGGGTCAGGACATGCAGGCCTTAGTCGTGTAGGGAGTCCGGTGCTTTCTGGCTTTTCCAGAAGTGTCAAGGTCACGCCAACCCTTTCGCCTGCATACGTAGGGCTTGCCAGTAGTCTCCAGGCTGCGTGGCCCTGTCGGTCGGCCTGTCCCCAAATTCCGGTGGTGGTGGTGGCAGCGTGGCATGGCGGATAGCTCACTCAGACCAACGGCTTGGCTGCCATGTCGAGGATAATCAATCGTGGATTGGCGCCCGCTCATGCCCCCTTCTGGCCGTGTGTCCATGGTCAGACATGTACAGGCCGATTTGCACCACGCCCTCCTATCGACGGGGGCTGGGGTAGCGGAAGCGGTTCAGAAGCACGGATGCTGCACCTCCAACGCAGCACCAGCCCTACAAGCGCCGTCATTTGCTGCCCTCCCTTGCGCGGCTTGTCGCTCTTGGCGAGGCCCATCTCAAACCAACCTTTGGCTTTGAGGACGATAAATCGGTGCTGCAGAGCATCTCCCAATCTGACCCAAGACCACCATCTGTCTGCCATGGCCATGGCCATGGCATTCCTTGTCCCCCTCCAAGGTTATTTTGGGCCAACCGGCCTACATTGGTGGGACACTCTACATGCTCCCTTCATCTCGATTGGTGTCCGTGTCTCGGCCGCTGCCTCAGCTATCACACATCTGCTACTCGGGGCTGAGCCTTACTACGTCTGCCTCCCCTAGGGTGTCTCGTACTCACCGGCGGCAGCATGCAGACGAGTCCTGGGTATAGCTCTGATGCCGAACTGCACTGTAAGCGTGAGAGCGGTATGGTACCTACATTGCACTATCCGTACCATGTTGCTTCGAGGTGGGCCGTAGTCCATAGTCCATGGCCAGGTAGGCGGCGGTGCAGCTACCTGGAGACAGCGCGAACCAGCAAGTCAAGGGCCATGTCATCATTTATTGATTCTTGCCCACGATATCGATAGCACACTGGCAACTACCGTTCCTCTAACCGTTTTGCTAGAACATGATGCGCTTCGCCGAGATGCGGGACGAGCCACCGCAGCCTTGCGAGCAGCCGGGGGGTACGAGCGGTCTGCTATTTCTGGCCCTGGGTACCGGGAACTGCAATATTGTTTGTCGCACAACCGGAGCGAGACGGGACTACGGATATATGGCAGGACCTCGTCTTGATTGATTAATAGATTGATAGATTGATTGACTGAGTGATGGTGTGGTTGTTCAGAAACTCCAGTATTCCAGAGGCGCAGCAGCAGTTAGAAGACTCCTGGGTGGGACAAGAATTAGAGCTATAGGGCTCACCCATGTTCACGGTATGCAGTCCCTGATCCACAGTCTGCAGCTCCGTGGGCTCGGCGACACTCGACATCTGCAACGACAGTTTCTATGATGTTACAAAGGCGGTTGCTAGGAGAGACAGATTGCGGGTAGCAGCACAAGCGTGCGCCCATCATCTCCAAACTCCGCGAGTTGACGTCGTCATTCTGCGACACCCCTCGCCATGATGGACGAATCTGCCGAGGTAACCAGAATCCCTGGTCGCTGATGACTGCCCTAGGGCTATCATACCGCAACGTAATCACTTGAGAGATGCCAACCTGGGTGTTGTTTGCCATGGTCCGCAATTTTGGTGCGCACACGATGAGGAAAGCCTCGGTGAAAATTCCCAGTGCTTGCCCAGGTGCACCACCTTTACAACAAACCCGCGCTTCTTCCCAAGTCTGTTGATCTACATCCACTCATCTCTGGCCTCCGACCATTTTCGGGCCCCTTACTTCCGAGCATCACAATGGCCCTCATTGACAGAGTCCCCGGGGACATGAATCTGTACATTGGTGGGTACGTAATGTCGGCCACCGTTTCGATTGTACTCCATGGCTGCGTCGACTGTCTAACCAGTTGCGTAGCATGTTCACGCTGCGGCGACGCGAGGCACTCCAGCAAGCCAATATTACCCATGTCCTGTCCGTCTTGCGTACCCCCCTAGATCAAGACCTGTTTGCGCCCTTCCAGCACATGGTGGTCGAGGTCGACGACGTCGACGACGAGAACCTATTGGAGCATTTCCCTGCCACAAACCGCTTCATACATGAGGGGCTGGTCGGAGGTGGCGGAGTCTTAGTGCACTGGTAAGTCGGCGTCCTGCTCGAGCTGAAGCCTTGCGTGTCCAGACAACCTTGGATCGCTGTCCTTGACTGCCATGCTTGGCAATTTTGCCATCTTCACCAGACACAACCTCCGTACGGCCATGCTACTGGCTGCAGTGCATGCAGTCCAGTCTTGCTTTCCATTCGTCGTGTCCTGCATCACTTGACGGCAGGTTTTTATGTTCTACTGTCACTTGTCTTCCGCTTTGCGCAATTTTGTCTCGATTTCTCACCGCTTTCTTGCCACACTCCATTTGCCCTCAGCCACTCGTATCAATATGCCAACCACGATTTCTTCTCTAGTGCCATGGGCAAGTCGCGATCCGCTACCGTCGTCATCGCTTATTTGATGCAAGAACACAACATCAGCCCTTCGGAAGCCCTGTCCCACGTAAGGCAAGCACGATCCATCTGCGAACCAAACGAAGGCTTCATGAAGCAATTGGAGCTATACCGTGAGATGCAGACACCAGAGAACGTCCAAGACACCCCGGCCTATCAGCGATGGGTCTACCAACGGGAGATTGAGCTGAGCCGCGCGTGTGGCCAGGCGCCAGAGGCAGACAAGATCCGCTTTGAAGACGAACATGTTACCGATGAGACTTCGGGCTTCGAATTGAGATGTCGCAAATGCAGGTGAGTGGGGCCGCGCGATAGGGCTTTGATGTCACCTTACCTCTTCTTACCGCCGCCGCTTGTGCTCAGCGCTTACATTCTTTTAGGCGAGCGCTGGCAACGTCGCAGTATCTACTGTCACATGGGTCGTCTTCCAACGTCAACGACAAGGGAGCCGAATTCCCTCCTTCGGCCAATTGTGCCCACTACTTCCTCGATCCCCTGTCATGGATGCGACATGAGCTCGAACAAGGCAAGTTAGACGGACGCCTAGAGTGTCCCAAGTGCCACACCAATGTAGGCAAGTATGCCTGGCAGGGCATGCAGTGCAGCTGCGGGGAGTGGGTTGTCCCCGGTATCAGTCTCGCAAAGGGCCGGATCGACGAGGCAAGGAAAGCGAACTTTGGGATACGTCGTCCTCCGGGCGCATCAGGTCCGCCACCGCTAGGGGCCGCTGTTTCCAAAGAGAACTTATGATACCATTCAAAAGGGTTATCGCCCTACATGTGCTTGCTCGAGCATTTCGTCAAGCACGTATCGACCTCGCCGAAGTCTAGTGACTGAATGCGAAAATCCAACAAGAGTATTCTCCGGTCCATCCAGCGGCACGTCTAATCCGATGAAAAGCTCATTCTTGTTCCGCGTCAGCATCATACTGAGACGGCTCAGAATCATTGGAAGGTTGGATGTGACATCAGGGATAATGGCCCATTAGTTGCCACTATTTGTACGAATGAGTAGCCGACACTGTGTATGGTCCAAGAGATGGAGCTTTCATGACTGTATAGGAGAACAAAGACGCAACGGAAACGTTGGAATTACTACCTCTTCCCTTTGACGTTACGATCGGCGATGCAGAGTCCCATCAACTAACTTCACCTCACCACTGCCACCATGCAATATGACCAAGCCATATTCGTGACTCAGTCCACGTACCTCTTCCCCCCACCCCCTTACTGACAACTTCTCCCAGCAGCCTCCATCTATCAACATCCTCCTTCATCTCACTAATGCCTTTCTCACCACTACCCACTCCCACTAGGCGATCAATCCGTCAGCACAGCACACAGGATCTCTCTCCCCGCATACCTCTGACCACGCGCTTACTCAATCTCACTTTACACAGCCAGCCGAGCCCAGCTGGATCTTCACACTCAACACGCAAACACCCCACGTTGCCGATGTCTCATGGATCCATTAGCAAAACACCATTATGATGACGCTGGGTTGATGCAGTGGCTGTTCCGTGTACGAGGCCAAACAAGCAGATTGCGTGGTTGGTGCTTTGTCGTGCGCGAATGAGCGAACGTACTTCCTTGGCCAGATGCATTGGGATATGCGATGATGACGACGGGTGCCGGTCTTGCTTCACTGTACAGTTTTGGGCCGACAAGGGCTAGCTGGGAATCGTCTTGTAAAAAAGGGTGATGTGGTCGCAGCTCGCAAGACTTTTCATCGGCATTGCTGTATCGAGGCTAGGCTTATTCAGCTCTTTTCTTCTTCTTCTTTTTCTCCTAGCATGCTTCTTCTACGTGTATCGTCGTATACCATGGTACCTGCGCGTGTGCATATACCATGTCGAGTCACATGTCACGGAAGATGCAACAAAGGTCGCTTCGCGTCAACAGACAACATGGATCAAAAGTAGGCGTGAAACATTGTTCGATGAAGCGAAACAAGAGATAGAAGAAGCCAATTGGTATACTGACGCTCGCTCTTGAAAACAAAAACAAGGATAGACCCAATGACAGAGGAAAAGAAAACGCAAGAATCCTAATCCCGAATTCATATGTGCTCATGATGGTGCCGCTAAAGACCCAGAACCAAAAAAAAACACTCATCAAAAACACCCGCAGCGCCATGCAGTGAACGACGACGACAGCAATGACAATGGATATAACAAACGCAAAGAAGCGAGTAGACAGCATAGAAAACACCAGTGGAAAAGACGACAGTAACAAAACAACGCCTAATCATCACGGCTATCCCATTAACCATCCATTACCCCGACCGCGGTTAGATAATCTTACACAGAAGAGGAGGATGTAGCAGCAGAGCTCTCAACGCTCGACGAGCGCGTAAGCTCCTCTCCGCCTTCAACACCCAACCTCTCCATTTCTTCCGCAATCTCCTCGTACCACTTGCCGTGGCACTTGCGGTCTACCTCGCCAATCTTACTCAGTTGCTCACAAATGTCTCCAACTTGGGAGACAAACTCGGGCAGACCAGTGGTGGCAAGACCCTCCGTTGCTGTGCTAGCTGCCCGGACGCGCTCACCGGAGCTGCTTGCACTCACACGGTTGAAAATGTGCGTCTTGAGGCGCTGGAAGAGAACTTTCATGACAGGATCTGAAAGCTTGCCGGCCTCGGCTTGCGCCAACAACCTTGAAATGGTGGACGAGAGTTGAGAGCGTGTCGACGGCGGCATGTTGCGCGACGACTCGAGAAGAGAAGAGATCTTGCTGGGTGTGGAAGGATCAGATATGTATCCGTTTTCCTTTAGCACCAACCACATCTTGCTGGCTTCAGACTTCCATTGCGCGCGTACATCGCGCTTGAGTAGATTCTTGGCAGTGAGCAAAATGCCACCGATGGTCGTGATGCGGAGAGCGTCTTCACGGATGCGGGCTATGCGTGCCCGGTCCAATTCGAGCGTCTCGGGTAACTCGGAATTACGGAGAGGTGGGGTTGCGATTGCGAGATCGACCAGACCGCGTGCATAGATCTTGTGTGCCGTGGGGCGGTTGATGGGGTTTGCCTGACTCCATGGATCACGGCGATCAGCTTCAGTATGCATATTGACAGTTGCGCTACGCCACCAGCGACGTGTGCGGTCGAGAGTAATGTGGTTCTCTTCGAGATCCTGGGTGAACATGCGCTGCTCGTAACCAACGGCCTCCTTGATCAGTGTGGGTGCAGCGTTCATCAAGAGGAAGTTTGAGTAGTCCAACGAAAGCAGGTCGATGATATGGAGAACCTTGAACAGTTTCTCAATCATGCTTGAAAGCTCACCCTCTTCCTGCAGCTCCTCTGCGAGCAATTGGACCTCTGTGTCTCGGAAAGGAGCGCAAAGCTTCGGCAGGATACTGGCAATAAAGTCAAAGAACTTTCCGTAGGAGAAGACACCTTGACTGCACTGCCGGCTGACATGCTCAGGGTCCAGCGTCTCAGAGATGAGGGTATGCATCGAGTTGCCAGGCTTCAGCAGCCGTAGCAGCTTGCCTCGAATGTTCTCCGCCATAGCAGCAGTCCAGTTGGCGCTGTCCCCCTCCTCAAATCCTCGTCGCATCGCGTCGCAAAGTTCGCGATTAAGAGCGTCGCGTAGGTCGGCGGTAGGAGAAGGATCGATACGGTATTCTTTGTCGATGGACAATTCGTGAACTAGTATGCGGTTGTCGGGTACCACCGTAAAGACTTTAGACAGCGATTGCGCCTGGTGACCCTGCGCAGCGGGATCTTCGAGCTTCGTCTGCCCAGAGGCTGCAAGTTCTGAAGCAGCTTCAGCCTGTTTGGCAGCGCTCTCGGCTGACAGCGGAGAGTCTGATGGGGGGTCGCTGGCAACACGTGGTCGAACAGTGTCCCCTGCGAGCCTCTTCTTTGGCCTTGACCTTCGACTTTCGCGAATCGCCTTCCTGATCAATGTAAGAGCCTTGTCGGGCCCAGCCAACTTCTTTATCCTGCTGAGCAATATGGCTTGGTTATCCCGAATGCCGTTCCTGTATTCATTCGCAACTTCATCGACTGTGGCATCCTTGACACTTTGCCAGATCTCGTCAAGGCTAACAAACGAGGCAACCATGGTTTCAACGAGCGCCGATGAATCGCGGGATTTCCAGTCATTGAAGGCAGTAACGAATGCGCTGTGAGCCAACAAGACGGTCTCTGTGCGTGTCGGTGACGGAGTGTGGGAGTTGAGCTTTGTCAACTTGGCCAGAGCAGACTCGAAGCTGATGACGAGGTCTCTAGCCTTGGTGATGAGATCCTGCTCCTGGTCGCCATCACGACTAAAGACATGCGTGGGGTGTGCGAGGATGAGGTACGAGGAGAGGAAGGTCCGAACGGCGGCGCTGCGGGGGGCGGGATCTGCATCTGGTAGCAGCACAAACAACGTCATGATTCTATCCGTCGTTTTCAACAGCTTCTCGTCTGCGAGCATGCCTGTGATGACGTCAAAGCTGGTCTCCTGGACCATCTCGATGGATAGGCCAAGCTTCAGCCATGCTGTGACAATGTCGCTCCTAACCTTGCCTCTCCAGGCCGTCTGGATCCTCTTCGCCGCGTCCTCTGTGGATACAATGGGACGCTCGGTGTGTAGTTTCGCACCAGCTGGGGGTGAACTAGCGGTTCTCGGCCGCCGGGGGTTGCGTTTGTACTCCAGCCTCCTCTTCTCGGCCTCTGCTAGCTTCTCCTCCATCTCCAGGCGGTATCTCCGCTCCTCAGCGGCCTTGCGCTCTTTCATGTCTTCGGCAATCTTCTTGGCTCGCCTCACTTCCTCGGCGCAAGAAGCCGCGACTTGGGCCAGGTGCTTCTCGCGAGCCTGTTTTGCTGCCAGGGCTCGCTCTTCACTATTCGAGCCACGTGGGGTCGCCTTGGCCAACGCAGCACGCAGCCTGACCTGCTCAGCATGGGCAGCCCGGTCTGCCAGCCTTGCCTTGCGGTCCTCGAGTATGGAGGCGCGGCGAAGGTGCTGGGCGACATGGTGGCTTTGGCAGCTGTGGCGAAACGATCGGTTTGACGTGTGCGAGTGTGTCGAGGATATCGAATTTCGGCGGGACGATGTAGCCGAAGACTTGCGGCGGTTCGCCGAGTGGCGATAGAAACGTGCAGCAATACGTGGTGGAGGGACGAATGAATCGCCGTTCTCGGCATCGGAGGAGAGGATCATGTCGGGCTCCTCTGGAATGTCGTCGTTGCCCCGCAGCTCAGAGCTGACCAACTCCAACTCAGAGTCGGTGAGGGACATAATGTATGATGATAAGGGCGACGTCTGGCTCAGGAGTCGCGCGAGTGCGTCGGGTACCGAGGGACGCCAACCCGTGGTGGTGTCTATGAAGAGGTGAAACAAAGCACGGGCTCGCTGATGATGCCTAGTGCAGGCAAGCAAGTAATAGCGACTATCTTCGCGCGACAGTCAAGAATAAGTACGGCAACGAGAGAGACAGCTGCCCGTGGCGGAGAGTGTGGCCAGCGGACGAATTGTATGGATGGCTGGGGCGGTTTGATAAGCTGGACTACGTCCAAAACCGCCAGTGGGACGCGGGAACGGTGCGCGAAGTATGCACAGTCGCTAGAGTAATAGAACAGATGCGCGCGACGGCACTTGTCGCAGAGAAAAGAAGGTGAAATGGGTGGCTGGGGAGGGGTCCATAAAGCGTGTGCCTGCCTGGCAAGACAGAAGATGATGACGAAACATGAATGCATTGTAAAGCCGCATGCTGCCCGGTGCCAAGACCTTGGGCGCGGCAGCTAAGAAGTCCATCGAAGATGATCGACACATCTCAAACCTCCACTCTCAGCCCTACCGATACATCTCTCTACCGGGTTTCAGGCTGTGAGCGTCTGAAGCTCGACTTGCCAGCACCTTGACTCCACCCCGCTGCTTGCATCTCCGTTCTTGCCTTTCTCCTTGGAACTACTGAGGGGACGACATGATTACAATAGCATTGCCAATTTGAAGCTTCGTAATGACCGACTGATTAGATCAGCATTTCACGCAGTTAGCTCAAGATCAACCTAATCTCACTATGTTACATACGAGTCATCTCTTACATACGACAGAGTATTTTATGGGGGAGTTTTTTTTCTCTAAAGATAAACTGACAGTATCTCCAGACTTGTAGGCCTGCCGCCTACGGGTGCACGAATGTTGAAGATAGATAGATACGACGGAATACGAGGTATGCGCATGTATCGGCTTTTACTCCAAACCCTAAGGACACTCCTGCCTCTTCCCCATGATATCAATCACTCCAGCAGCTTCGGTATTGATTTTATCACAGGTGATAAAATAGTCCCGTTCACTATCGTCCGAGCACGGCACTTTGTTCGGTTTATCTGACGACCGGGGTCTCCACAGGCTCTTCGGTTTCGGCGTTCGACATCGTTCTTCGATGCTAGTATTCGATGCCCACCAGCTTTCCTAAGGTCTAGTTAGCCTTACGTTCTGCATCCAGCACACCTTCGTTTTACATGGAAGCTCAAACATATCAATCGTCTTAGCATGACGTGACATGCGTCGCAGTTGCAAAACAGCGACGGCTATACCAGTTATTGCTACCAGCAACCCCAATACGCCGAAGAGCAGGCTAAGCGAATCGGAACCCTCGTTGGCTAGTAACCTTATTGCCGAAGGTATTGTGGAGGGACTCGGGTTTGTCATGTTCGACACGGAGGTCGCGGCTGACCTCGTCGTGTTTGCAACGAGCATAGCGGCTGGTAGGCTTGTAGTAGGAATGGGTGGATGACCCCAGGCTTGTATGGTAGGGCACGGTTTCGATGGAATACTGAAAGATGAGAATTGAAGTGGCACTGGGACTGATAAGCGGGACCTTGGGCACGGGAAAAGGGCCTTGGGCACTGGGCTCAGGACCGTCTTATATTCTTGGCCGAAGCAATCTGCCTCTGCCACCGTTGATACCGCATCTTCGAACATGCGACAAAGTGCGATGCCATATCGAGGATGCATTCACGGCGCCATGAGAAAAACCAAAAAGGCGCGCAGATTTCCGACCGGTGTGGCTGCTTCAAGACATTTTGGTCGGAATTACTGGGATTGGGAATGCATGGGCGACGTGATATTACTATCGTGGCACCCTATCGTGGCACCGCGGTTTTCCACGGATGTGTGTACGCTCATTCGGCGCCATGTTTGTCTAAATGCCTTCTGCCTGCGATAAAGTACGGACTACGAATGGACGGCTGGAGTTGAGGTTAATTAGCCTGGCAAATACGACATCAACGGTGGACGCTAAGGTGGGCCTCGCCCGTATGCCCACCCTCGTTCTAGGACCCCCTGGTGATGCTGCCGGGTGTGCTACGAGACATTCAGTCCAATCAAGCCCAACAGCGCCCACATGGTTGTTTGAGATGTGCCTGCGGACCGCCTTTGATAAGATTATCCCGCACAGCTGGCATGACACAGAGGCCCAAAGTAGCGTTGATGAGTCGAGAGTTGGGAAATGTCATCGCTAGGCCACCAGAACACAAGGGTTGAATGTACGAACCAAGCCTCTTGCTGCTGCGACGTAGTGCGACAACCAATAGTAAGCTGGTCTGCTAAGATACCAAGCTCTCACAGCCACGATGCGAGCTGCATCAGCTGGTATTGCCAGCAGAACGCACCTGCATATGGCTTGGGCGGTCGCACTTGGTCGCAAAGCTTATTACTCGCGCATTTCGCACTCTGTCGCACTCGACGACTTGTATGCCTTTGATAGAGGCGGCTCTCATACATTCATTTTAGGAGGCTTAGCGTCCCAAACAAGTATTCAGTAATTTCCATTAGGCTGACCGACCACCACGTTGCGGTCGCCACTCCATATGTCCTGATCATCACCATCCGCACTCCTATTCTCGTACCAACGGCGGTTCTGGACACGCACGGAAGCTCAGCTCCCCACAATGTCTGGCCTGACCTGCAAACGAAATGCTAGCCCAGCACATGACTTTGATCAAGCAACCAAGTCCTCTCGCTGGTTCTGCTGCAAGTGTGTGGCCGCACAACACAAGGATCTCCACGGGAACTGCTTACTCTGTAAACATTTAACCTGCGAAACTTGCCAGGTCGTTCACGGCCTAGTATCAGTAAATTACGAACAAAGCTCCGGAAACCCCACGTCTGGAACACCGTCAGAACAGAACGAGCAGCCGGAACGACTAGAGCAAGGACGTTCAAAGAGACAGAAATTGAGCAGGGTGAAGTGTGAAAGATGTCGACATGATAAGAAGAAGGTATGTCGTCTTGTCCGATGTCGATAGCGGTGACGTGTACATGCGGTTGCGTAAGGCGACAGCACCCCTTCGTATCTCAGCATATATCTTGAGAATACGCACTGATTGAAGCGTGTTAGTGTCTTCCCGAAGGTCGTCTTGCATCAGATCGGTGCGAACGCTGCGTCGAAAAGGGCTTCCCTTGCGCGGAAGGAACGAGAGCGACGCGTACAGTAAAGCTCGCCTCGAACTCGCCATCTGCCATCGCCAACCAAGTGGCTGTAGTTCCTGAACCAGCTCAGCTAGAAGAGCGTCTCAAGCAATGGTACTTGTTCCCGATGAAACCAATAAAATGGTGTCAGCGGCTCACAATGCTGACAAATTTGCAGGATCTTCCTCGCGGGATATTGCAAGATGATGAACATGGCTCAGAATCGGCTTAAACTCTTTAGTGATGACCTAACATCTCTCTTCACACATCCATACTACTTCTTGGGTGGTCAGGCATACCGGGATTTTGTTTGGTTTGTGAAAAAAACACTTCGTACAATATTTCTCCGATGCACGAAAGAGATCCTAGCCATGGACAAATCCTCGAAAGCTCTTCCAGAGTGGTTTCTTTCTACCAGTCCAACATCCACTCTGCTGTCTACTGATATGGGAACGACATGCTCCAAATGCTATCCAGAAGGCATGGAACTGACGGCTAAAGGGCTTGGAGGCTCTCTGGATGCATGCGGAGAGTTGCTGGCACAACAACACCTGAAAAGGGACCATCTGTATTGTTTGTATCGTAAGAGTGCTTTTGAACAAGTAGCAGATTGCCAGAAACGAGAAAGAGAACGCTTTGAAAAACTCTCGTCTGAAGTTGTACAGCAAGCTGGGATGATGTTCGATTCTTTTGGAGGGTCTGAAACGGCTGCATGCGTTAGAGAGCTTGGTCTATATCACTGCGATATTGAAGATGACGATCAATACGAATGATACCCCGAAAGTCGCGATTGCTTGGGAAGGACAAAACTACATCGGATCATGGACGGGACGAGTGGTTATCGGCGGAGTTTGTGCAACCTCAACATTGATGTTGATGAACATGGCCAATTGAACAAGCAGGACATACTTGGAAGAACACCACTGCATATTGCATGCCAAAATGCTGTGGTTGAGGATTTGGAGGATTTGGTTGAAGAGATGTTGAATCTAGGGGCAGATCCAGGCCTGACAACTATATGCGGCCACATTCCTTTGCACTATGCCGCTGCGAGAGGATCTGTCAAAGTCTGCACAGTGTTGCTGGAGCGCAAATTTACATTCAACATCGAAGCTCAAGACAAAACGGGAAGAACCGCGCTCGACTACGCGATCACAAAGAGATATCAAGGTGTGGTGGATCTGCTGTCGATTCATTACAAGAAAGCTGGACTAGAAAAGGAACTCGAGAACGCGCGCAATCTCGAGAAAACCATGAGGAACGGATTGTGGAGCTGACATTGGCTATTATGGTTTTAGCAGCATCAATTTCACATTCGAACGCTATAGAAGCTATCTGCTGTAAAATGTCCGTCAATTTCCCCATGTAAAGTGAATACAGCGTACACTTGTGCACATTCTGCTGCGTACACCTGCATATCGCTTATCAATACTAACGAAAAAGCATCTGAAGCAGGGTCTTCCTCTTGGTGTGAGTGCCTTGGAAAGAGTCGAAAAAATAAATAAGATGGAAGGTTGTGCATATGGTAGCTATTTTTACTATTCACCCATTTGACAGCCACCGGGAAGGAAGTGAACGTGCATATCGCGACAACCTTTTCATATCCAGACATGAGATATTGTAAAAGTGACTGAGACCCCTAGAAAACACATCCGCAAGGCAATGATTCTATACACTTCATGATACCTCAATCCAACCTCTTGCTCAACCCTCCTTCACTCGCCTCTCTCCTCACCTATGTCACCTAAAGAAGAGCTGGAGGGGAGGAGGTTTTTGGTAGGGGCGTTTCAGAGGTTGGATCAGGCTGTCATGCACCGGGCGTACGGGAAGAGTGTGTTTGGGTTTTAGCTGTGAGAAGATGTATTATTTGGTCTGTGATCCGTAGGGTTGCCGGGTAGTAGGTACTGGGAGGAGGGAGGGAAGATGGAAGCGAAGAGACAAGATTCCTGTGATGGCCTGGAGGCAGCAGAGAGCTCTGTATTGAAAAGTATAGCAAAGGGATTGAGTGAATCGAGAAAGTAAAATGAGGTATCATGGCATAGAGGATGAAATCATGATAGAGCATCTAGGACTAGATCACGCTTAGCATGCGTCCTCTGGCCCATCCTATTCTTGAGTCGTGCCTCGCCAAACCTAGCAAATATAATTTTGGCAGAATCGATGACATCATGTCTTCGACCTGAGAGAGTACAGTGCTTCCAGGACCTTGACATGACAAAAGAAACTCGTCGCCAACCGTGAATGTGCTGTGTTCGGTAGAGCATCTGTGCGCCAAGCACGTTAACCTCAACACCGCAGTGACTATGTTGAGATATATTGTGTTCGCATCAAATTCCCGAGGCAACCAATTGATAATGCGGTATGATGGGTTTGATATTGAGACTCTAATGGACACATTACTGTTACTTGGAACTAATTGCTGATACTGGTCAACCACACTGATGGGTAGTATTATCGTCAACCAGTACTTGGCACGTCCACTAACGTCCAGCCTCCCCATACATGCAGAGCAGGACTAGAATGGTCGCGGGGTTGTGTAGACGTGCATTATAGATCCCCCGCTTGGTGTACAGGTTGTATCGCGATGAGTTACATGCAGCAAGTCGTCATACAACGGAAACATTTCCAACATCGAACAAGTAATCTTAGTCTGCATAAACCTACTGGTGAATCGGTCGCTGAGCTCAGGTCATGACCGCATCTTGCAGTTCCGACGGCAAAACCATTTGATAGTTCTTAGCGTATTAAGAGGCGGCGATGGCAACATGGAGTTCATGCTGGCCCCACGAGGGAAACCCGATGATTCTAGACTCTACAGGCCGGCTGAAGTGGCTTTAGTGGAGAGCATACCGATTACATGAGAGAAAGCAACATCTCCGACTAGTTTCGGCGAACACCCACATGGGATTGTGAGACTTTGGTTGACTTGTTGCAACTCCGGCTGGCGAACCATGGGTAAAAAGGAAAACTTTAAGTGCAGACCCTTCTTGGCGTGCAATTTCACGGCTTCTTTCGGCAACCAGCGAAGCCTTAGTGAATTGCTACGATGAGGAGTTTTTCTGTATTTCCGGATCCGGAAAGAAAAGCTGTTCGATTATGACGAAATTGTAGTTGTCTAGCTGCGCTCGGGGAATGACTAAGGCCATCTGTGAGGACGCGCGGTCGGGCAGAACAAGTGAATGTTGCGGACGCTCAATGAGCGTGACGCCGAGAAGCGATCGAATAAAACTCTTCTTGCTATGCAGTGGCTGACAGTGCCTAGCAAATAAGACTCGAGCAAGCTCGGTGAGACGGTTGTGGAGATGTATAGCTATCGTAATCGATAAGTGGATAAGGTAGGGCGCAAATTCTCGCACATGGCTGCCGCGCGGAACCTATGCGGCCCAGTAGGATAACACCGAACCTGCAGCAACCCCACATTTCATTTCCAGTGCATGCTTGCAGGACGAGGAATGCCATCATCAACGAGTCCAGAAGCTGTGGAACTGCAGTGTGCAAGCAAAGCGAGCGAACGATGACTCTCGTTGAGACGGACCGGCAGAAGGCGTGCAGAACCACATGTCACCTTGACGCCGTGACGCATCTTCACCCGGTTCTACGTCGCAAATGGACGCAGCGCAGGTTCGGCCTGCCGCTGGCACACAGTGGAGCAGGCATAGCCAATGGAGGCGATGCGGGCGCAAAGTCTGAACTTGCGAGCGTGGCCACATATTCCCACGCACCGCCAGTGGTGGATGGCTTTACGGTCTAGACACTGTTTCTGCCGCCATTCCCCAGGGCAGTATGGCCCGACGCCCCACGATACACGTGTGTGCCGATGGTCGGCCAGAGGGGTCCTCTGCAGCAGTGGACACCTCCATTGCGGTGATGACATGTGCCTGAGCAAGCCGCAGACCCGATATGCCCGGGGTGTTTCGTTTACCGGCCTGAAGGCGTCAGCTGTGCCCCTGGCGGGACAAGGCGCGAAGGGGTCCGAGATGCACAGATCGTCAGGCACAGCGCTTTCATTGGCTATACACGTCCCCGTCAGCCATGCCCCTTGCCGAAACATGAGACCGCTCAGCCCCCCAGGCGGTACTACGTTTGCATCCAACCCAAAATTAGCTGCAAACGAGCGCACTGCCAGCATAAGAAACAAAACAAAAAAGACCGAACACGTCCAGTGTAAGAGTCTGTATGCTTGGCTGGCCGGCGCACATGAACACGACGGTAAGAGAGAAAAAACTGGGAATAGGAGGTCTGGAATCGGCGCGGTGGAGATGAACGACCAAGCCGGCCACTGACGAACGGCCATGAGAGAGCTGCAGGTTCTGACGGTGGGCGCGGTGTTGTTGAGAGCGCCAGGCACACGCCGTTCCACCAGCGGCCGGCCCGGAGTGGCAGCTCCACGATGACGAAACCAGTCTAGTCCGTGTCGTGGTGAGCGGAGGATGTGATGCGAGCGACAGGGGCATACACTAGCGCCACCCTTAGCGCAAAGGCGCGTAGGAACCCACACTTCCCACCATTCCTTCAACAACTCACACCTTCACTCGCATTCTTTATATCTCAACCGCATTCCCTCTTCCTGTAACACTCATTCTACAGGCTTGAGGCTTATCGTTCATTCCTTCTTTCCACTCTCTCTCTCTCAAAGACACTTTTGTCTTCACATCAGTCATTCCAGACACTCCTTGTCAACGCGACAGCTCAACACTCACTCGAACTGCTAGCCAGTTCAGTCATTCCCTGCGAATCCCCCATATCCAACACCTGTAGCACCAGTCCTTCAGCTATTCAACACCCCAACCAAAACTCAAAATGAAGACGTCTGCCGTTCTCGCTTCTCTCCTTTTCGGCTCCTACGCCGTCGCTGCCCCCTTCGACAGGCGCGCGCTCGTCTACAAGACCGAGGTCGTTACCGAGACTGTGGTAGTCTACACCACCGTCTACGATGACGAGCTCCCTGAGGCCACTTCTAGCGCCGGCGCTCTCTACGAGCAGAAGCCTTCCACTACCAGCACCGCTGTAGTCTACCCAACTTCTTCCGCTGTCCCTGCTCCGGCCTCTACTTCTTCTGCTGCTCCAGCCTACACCCCTGTTGTTCCTGAGGCCTCTGCTCCCGCTGTTGAGACCTCCACCTCAATCTACACCCCGGAACCAGTCTACACCCCCAAGCCAACCCCAACTCCTTCTCCCGAGGCTGAGCCTGAGACCTCCGTAGCGCCTACTACTACCGAGGCGGCCTACACCCCAGTTACTCCTGTTCAGCAAGCTGCCGCCGCTGCTACCAGCGCCGCCTTTGACCCCGCCGAACCTGGGTACACCAGCAGCGGCGTCTCTTCCGGCTCGTACTCCGATGTTGACATGACCATCTACTACAACACCGGCGCTGCTGGTGCTTGCGGTGTTAACCTCAGTGACGACATGATGATCGCTGCCATCGCTCAGCCTGCCTGGGACGCCATGGGTGGATCCACCTATGATACCATGACCGGTAAATCCAGCAACCCATGGTGCGGAACCGAGATTGAGGTCGAACACAACGGCGCCAAGGTCATGGTCACCATCATGGACCTGTGCCCTGGCTGTGCCGGTCACGACATCGATCTCTCTCTTCAAGCTTGGAATGAGCTTGGCCTCACTGACCCCACCCGCCTTAAGGCCTCATGGAGCGTTGTTTAAGCTTTCATTGCGAGCACATCATACCATGATTCATATATCCAAGATTTGGAAATCTCGCTAGCGCAGGCAGGGTCAGCGCTTTGCACGACCAAGTTACGATTTGTTTTCTTTCGCATGAGGCAGGGACCGGTGACTGGAGTCTACGGAACGGTATCCGTCATACCCTACACTTCACATTCGTTCGTATGCCTTTTCTTGGATTGCACTCTTTCTATCTTGCTGTTACACAGGTCTCACGGGGTATGTGCGGATGTTCACACGGCAGATATGTGCTTTCCGAGCCATTTTCTTATCACTCGTTTACCAATGTCTCGGCTATACAACCGAGTATTGGGACAATATTCGTGTTTCAATTCATTGTACAAAGCATTAGGGATACGGTGTATGGGACAGAACTTCTTGAGATACCCATACACTTGAATTCTGGAGGCATATCATAGCTACCAAAAATTTCATCATCAAAAGAATACACTCGAGCTTTCCTCTTGCATGTCGTGATTTCATATGTGGGCGTGTTTTCCCGATTCAGACTAGAAACGCCATGACCCCTCTTCCAAGCTGGGCTGATTGCTGAAATCTGCCTGATGCCCAACCGAGAGGAGCACGCACGGCCTTGGCGAGATCCCCTCAACACGAGCAGAAACATGCTCTTACCCCTTCACTATACGACTTGAGCGATTAACGAACGCGCAAGCACTTTTGACTCGTGTGCTTCACTCACACGGTCCCAAATTTCGCTTTTCCCCGAAGCCTCCGCGCCCCAGCGCGCCGTGGCTGTGCACCCGGACATCGTATTCCGAATCTTCACCCATGTAGGTGGGCAGGGCCAAAGCTTTCCAAGGTTCTTGTCTGTCTAGTTTTCGCGAGCAACGTTCCGAAAGTAACGTTGTGCGATTCAGCCTCATGCTTTCAAATCGAGCGAAATATTTCCAAGGCTCCTAGGAGGGCAAATTGAACAAGGATAAACTTTGCAGATGGTCCTAGTTGGTTGTTGTTGTTGTTGTCCTTTGTTTGCGACTCACGCTTGAACAAAACACGGTCAAAAAAAAACATATGCGACATCAGAACAAAATGTGAACCGTGAAACACATCCCCTTCTTGTTGGCCTGGTGTTTCAGCAATTTCTGTGAGAGTTGGCCTGAGGTTGCGATGGTTTCGGCCAGGGTAGAGCAGGGTTGGGGAAGGGGTGGAGCCTTTGCGTAGGCTTGTTTCATTCCGCGAACGTCTAATCTTTGCGGAGTAGCCCTTTCGTAGTTTGGCTGGAAGGTATACTTGCCTTGGATTATAGCTCAGGGAGAAAATATACCGCGCGGTACGCAAAGCGAGATACATACCTAGGTAGGATATGGTGTTCGTAGATGACCAGAAGCCTCGTCGGAGGGAATTACTAAGATTGACATCATCGTGATTACCGGCGCTTGACGCAATCTTGATACACAACCACAAGTGATACGAGTAGTGTACAGACATCACACATTGTACCATATCTCATTGATCTTTCCATCAAGTGGTATATACTTTTACAGACTCGGATCAAAATGGCAAACCGTCTCTCGCATTCTCTTGACGAAATCGAGTCGCATACGCACGCAATCAAGGCCCAGGATACCGACGAGAATCTTGTATCTAAGAACGGAGAGCAGATTGAAGAGGGCGACCACGTGTATACTCGAATCCGGGGTGGAAGACACGAAGGTGATGTATGTCCTTGTTTAGATACTATGACCACTACATCAACCCTTCATTTGATCCACTTTGTTGATGGAGAAGCACGGAATGATGCAGTAAAGTTATGTGGCAACATTAACCATCAAGTAGGTAGACAAGATTGTAACCAGCAAAGAGGAGGCTGATGCCGAGGGCGTCAAGCATCCGCCAAAGGTATGAAAGAGAACATTATATATTGCCGGGTCAGAGTGGGTGGGGGGCTGACGAGCGATCCAGGTGCTGTTTACTGATCAGAAAGGCAAACACGTAGCCCACAACCCAGGGACGTTGGATGTCACTGAGAAGGCGCAAGGTCAACAACTCCAATGATTAGTAGGGAAAAGAGATAAACCACAGTGGCAGCAGAAGCATCGTACTTTGTCCCAGCGCGGGTAAAGAGGTGGGTGACCGTTGCGTGATAACTACCATGAGAATGATGAGTAAACACAAAAGTCACTCCACACATGTCCACCATGCAACCCAGCTTCTTGCTCAACTCCCTACCTTCTGTCATAACAGCATCACATTCTCATCTCACCTCATCTCACCATGTATATAGCCAATCACGGCCACCTCTCCCTCCCACACAACACCGCACCACAACCATCCCGTCCGCCAGCGAAAAAAAAGATTTCATCCAGAACCACCCACTCGTCCCCGTCGCATCTTTTAACCGCCGGAAGCCACCGCTTTCGACGGCTGACCAGCTAACCTGCCAAACAAGGAAAGTTGCACTGACCACTCCGGGTGTGACTTTTACCACCTCTCACCCTGTGGTCGTGCGACAGACGGGAAAATACATCAAATATAGAGCTGAGAGAGCCATGCGGCTCGGTGTGTGAAGTTTTGCTTCTTGCCCTTGTTCCCGTTGCTGGCATGCTCATCTTTCACGTGTGCGCGCGTTGCCAAGCCATTGTCATGTGCTGAGCGGGGTGTGGGCGTGCTCTCAACTGAAAATGGCATACCGAGGCTGGTGCTGGGACAGCTGGCGACTCCGAACAGTCTCCGGTATGACCCGCCAGCGCATGTGGGATTGGCTTCTCGTACCGTATCATGTTGTTGCTGTTGCTTTTGCGTGATTCTACTTGCAGCACTGCACATAGGCGGCAGAGACGAAGAGGGAAGAAATTGAGTGGGCTTGAACATTGCTTCTTCAGCAAGCGAGCCCGGCATGCAGTGTGAGGCAGATGTAGGCAAAAAGCACGTCAGCCTGAGGCGTACAATTATATTATCAAATGTTTATTGATTTCGTGTTTGAATAGTGCATGTCTTCCATATCGCCGTACAGAGTGTTCCAAGCAATCATCTCGTCCCAATTATCCATCTTGGTGGGTATAAAACGAAAGAAACCCAGTTCCCCTCGCTGTTGTCGCAAACTTCCGTATCCAAGTCTCGTAAAGCAAGCCGCCGCCAATCATCGTCCAGTGCCGCCCCGCACCCGGACGTGTGTATATGTACATGAGTAGCTTCCGCCACGTCCGGGCGTTATCTTATCGTCGTAGTGCCACAGTTTTTTTCCGCATCTAAGCAAACTGGCTAGCTCCGCCGGACTCGAGCAGGTCCATCTCGTCCTGGGTCCATGACAAGTTTTGGAAGCGCGCTGGCAGCTCAGAGCGATCGAAGAACAAGCCCTTTCCAGCCTCGACGGGCCCAAGGTTCTTGCCAGCTGCGCCGCCAATGTGTCCGCCAACAAGAGCACGAGGGGTCGCGTTCAGCGGACCGTGCTGCTGTGCCTTTTGTCGGTATGCCTTGAAGGATGAGGGCAGCTCGTTCATGGGAGACGCTGGGTGCACGTGCGGGGTGTGGTCGACCTCTGCAATCGGGCATTAGGTATTGAAGGGAGGGCATGCATGCGATCAAACGTACTCTGGGGAGTGGTGCGCTTGCCCAAGAAGCGGATCATGGGCTGACGGTGAGCAAGTGCGCGTGTTGCGTTCATTGTGAAATGTGTAATGTGATGTGATGATGTAGTGGTGTTGATGCGGAGGATAGATAACGGTTCGTATCACGTCTAGAAACAAGCCGAAGTAGAGCCAGGAGCTGGGAGGGGTCGGAGAAGGTACGAGGAAAGCGACAAGTCACTGCTGAACAAAATGTTGAGAGACGGACAGGCAAGAAGGCTGGTGGAAGGGGAGCCGGTAGCGACGAAGGAGCATAAATAAGATTCGCACTCACGGATCGAAGGCTACTGTAACGCCGAAGCCGCAAAGCCGATAGTTCGCCCACACAGGGCCGGCGTCGCATCTGCCCACACTCGAACGAGCAGGCCGAAAAATCATGCTCTAAGCCTGCGCGACGGCGGCGGCAGCTGGCGGCGCAAAGCGGGCAGTTCAACACGGCGTTGGTGGGCCTCCGCGCAACTGTTGGAGTCGTTCTTTCACCTCCAGGTCATAGCTTCCTGCAGTCGCGCCGTCCAGCCTGCGGGTTGTCTTCTCTGTTCTCTGCAAGTGCATGCCTCCCCACCAATTGAAACGCCGCAGACGCCCGGCCGCCTTATCAACCCCACGGCCTTTCTCCGCATCCTGACCAGCGGGAATTGCATATTGATATACTTGCTTCGCCGATTGCGGTTCCGACCTTGCCACGATGCACGAGCTCAACCTTTATGGTCAGGTAACATTCGCGCGCTATGAGCAGGTGTTGAACATTTTGGCGGGCGTTGCTGCTATGCAGCCCCAGCGCATCTACGAGCGGCACATCATCTACAAGCCATTGCGCGAGCCCGAGGAGCCGGGCTCGAATCTGGGTCGTCGTGGTGGCACCCAGACGGTCGCCCAGAAGCAGGCGAAGCAGGCCGCGCCCGTCGTCCTGTACCACACCCAGCTGGTCCAGAAGCTATCTGAAGACGACTTTGCTGCTGAACATGGCCCGCCACACGAGAGTGGAAGGTCGCTGTCTGCACAAGTAGAAGATGGAGAGGAGCCAGTGTGGTCGTTCGTGTTCAAGGACATACCGGATACTGGTGACCGAGGTGTCTCTATCCGCTTTACCAACACAACTGACTTGCTGTCCGGCGACCCTCATGCTCATATGCTCGCCTCAGGGCCGAACCAGTTAGACCACCTCCCAGCGTGATGCCACTGCTCCTCTGACACAAGTGTAGGTTCGTCACCGAGTACTACGTAGAAGGATATCGTTTTGTCCACGGCAACGTCGTTGTTTTCCTACATCGCATCCTCCACGAGCCAGGCGTCCGCAATGTCCAAAAGGCGCCTAAGACAACACTACCAACTTTCACTGGGCTCACCCTCCTTGACCCAAGCGGCGCATACGTACTTGATGCCACGGTTCAGATTGAGGATTTCAACAATGCGGCTGTATTAGAGGCAGGCGTGAACGAGCTGAAGAGGTTCCAGACGCAGATGAAGGGTTGCGTGAACTTGTTCTTGCCAGATCGGCTTGCGCAAGACTCCCGCGTCAAGTACAAGCCTCCTCCAGCTACTGTCGCTCAAGTTCGGCCTCGATGAGTTTCTGTATCATTTTGTTAGACGGTAGCAGAGAGCATGGTGGAGGTTGCCATTCAGACCACAGGAAAGAAAGCCACACGGACAAGAATCCAATCACGCTTGAAGGAGGGATGAAAGATCATATTCTTGATAGAACTCTTAGAAGTAAGTAAGGTGCTTACACCTTGCGTCGGTGTTTCAGTGCGATTTGATCAAGGAGGCAATCACAGCCGGACATAAGCAGGCTACTCGTGCGCGAGTGCTTTGCATATCTTCGCTGGGAGCCTTGTCCATTCAGATAGCGTAGCTATACAACGCTGATAATGTGAATTTACTGCGTGAGCTATGAACGAGACAAGAATTGCATGTGTGATGACTGTCGCACGCTAACTAGGCACGTGCTATCGCGAATACGCGTTCCGCGCCATGAGGGTGGGTGCAAGCGAGGAACCTCATAATCTGGTCTATCAACAGCACTCGCACCGACTGAATACCACCGCCTCCACGCCCACTTTTGCTTCACCAGCGTAATCTTCAATATGACAGCACCGTCTAGTTTGAACAAGCGGCCGAGCTCTGACAGTAAAAACTTGTCACCGCCTCCTTCCAAGCGACAACAACAGTCAACCATCACAAGTTTGTCGGCACGTACGCGGGACAATTGACATCTACTAACAAACACCAGACAAGGCTGTGGCAAGTTTCTTCACGCCTACTTCTAAGAAAGAGCCGGAAAAGATGGTGTGGCGGACTGTGAAAGACAGCTTGTTGGTTGGACGCTTTGCCGCAGCAACGGCAACAACGCAGCCGGCTGCTGGATGCAAGCGCAGAATAGCAGCATTTGATTTCGACTCAACGTTAATCACATCCGCCTCTGGGAAGACCTTCAGTCGTGATGCAAATGACTGGAAATGGTGGGACAGTAGCGTTCCCAGTCGGCTCAAAGAGCTCCACGCAGAAGGCTTCCTTATCGCAATCATCAGCAATCAAGGCGGAATCAGCCTGAAACCTGCCCCAAAGACTCTCAAGTCTGATCAAAAGCGTCTAGCTGATTTCAAAACCAAGGTGACGGCGGTACTCAACCAACTTGACCTTCCTATCTCGATCTACGCTGCGACAAGCCGTGACCAGTACAGGAAACCTCGGACCGGCATGTGGCAGGAACTATTGGAAGACTACGATTTGGAAGATATCGAAGCTGTCGATCTGAACAGTTCCGTGTTTGTTGGGGATGCTGGGGGTCGCGAGGCAGCGGCAGGTGGTGTTGTAAAGGACCACTCATGCTCAGACAGGTCCGTGAACGTCCTGCCTCATGCAGCGCTATAAGTGGAGCCGTACTAACTCTGTTCAGAGATTTTGCAGCCAATGTCGGGATACCATTTCATACACCAGAAGAGTACTTTCGCCATGAGGCGCCAAGACCGTTTGTACGAGCGTTTGACCCAGCCATCTTTATTGAGGAACGGGCTAACGACTCAACATTTGCACGTAAGCTCGATTTTCAATATCGTACATGCTAGAAAACTGCCCGAAAACTAATCTTAGCATCAGCGATCAGCTTCACAAAAGCGGCAACTCCTGAGATCATCATATTTTGCGGAAGCCCTGGTTCTGGAAAATCTTCGTTATTTTGGAAACACCTGCAACCGCTCGGATACGGACGAGTTAATCAAGACAATCTCAAGACTGTATGTTGCTGACTGGATGTTCTTCTGCACGTATCGTGCAACATATCTACACTTTGAGTAACCAGTTGAAACAGCGCGAGAGGTGCGTAAAATCAGCCACCGCACTGATCGAAGAGGGCACGAGCGTGGTTGTCGGTATATTCCCCCGGGACCCCAAGCAAATCCGCATACAGACTAACGAAACCAGATAATACCAATGCCGATCCAGAAACTCGAGCCGTGTGGGTTACGTTAGCGCGGAAGTTGAATGTACCCATACGGTGCGTGCTCTTCACGGCTTCGCCTAAGCTGTGTGAGCACAATGATACGTTCCGTGCTTTGAATGTTGGACCAGAAGTAAGTTTCGTTGCGTTCATGCATCTCGTGGGTAACTTCGGGAGGGAGCATCCTCAATCACCCCAAACTTATTAGTACACTACCCCAATGAGGAATCCGAGAGGCGGCACATCAGCCGTTGCCAGGGATATCCCTATTGGCATCCGCTGACGAACCTCCATGCTGACATCTAATCTCCACAAAGACGAATCGAGAATCTCGCGCTATCCTGCCACATGTCGCCTTCAGTGGTTTCGCTGCACGATACCGCGAGCCCAAACTGTCGGAAGGATTCGTAGACATTCTGACAACCGACTTCCGAGTACGTGTAATCCATTTACGCGAAGTAAAGGCTTCCTAGTCTATACCGCAACCCCTAGAGCATAAGATATCAGGACTAACCGAGATGTGTATGCAGTTCGAAGGCTCGGATGAGCAAAGAAGGTTGTGGAGCAAGTACTGGATCTGATTTGGTGACCGTTCGCAATGTAAACGCGAACCAAACGCTACCCCACCTTATCATTATCGGCGATCACGACGCCCTCCAAGCGCGTATTGGCCGTTGCCATGTGGACAGAGTCGGACGTATTGCCATTGGACGGAAGAGAGAATGTAGCTGGGTGCTGCTTGCTGAGGGGCCGCCTCCGGCCGGGCGTTCGTTCGCAGCGCTTAGTCTACGCCATTTGCGTCACGCCGTTGAGAGCGCGGCTACCACCTAATCCAAACCGGGCACTTTTTACATGTTGAGTTTTGTTTCTTTCCAAAACCTTGCATGGTTGACTAAGGTGTTTTACATGGGAAAAAGTATCTCGCACGTGCCCGGTTCGCTCTGAAGATACTCCACCGTCCGTGGACACATCAACAAAAGAAGCGCGCATGATCTACATGGTGATGTCTCTTCCTGTGCCGGTACCCCGAGTTCTGGTATGATTCTCACCAACTTTTATCGATACCTGCTCTACCCATGTCCCATGTCCCATGTCTTCCAGCCGCGGCACATCAGCGCTCATTGCCCCGGTGGATATGCCACGTTAGCCCTAGGAATCCATCCGGTCAAACCAGAAGATCAGCATCACTAGACGGGCCTGGACTTGCATCCTGCAATAAAGCGTCGGAATCTTTGCGCGCTCCTCCCAATAGTATTGACAATGTGGAAAAATGCAAAAATTTGCTGTTGACATAGTTCCCAAGTCGAGCGATATCCGGACCGCACGTGGTTTCAAAGGCATATGCAATTTACAGCCGATACTAACGGTTTGCCTTTACCTTCAGCTCTGTAAACAGGCTGTTCACCATGCACGTTGAGCGTTGTGCGGTGTGGATGGGTGGGCGCAAACGGTATTCTCCCGCTCGCTTCTGCATGCCCTCCGTGCCGTCCGGTCTGGCCAGAGAGAAGGTCATCAAGCGAGCGGGGCGGCTGCCGAATTCAGACAGGAGCCGGCACTAATCAGTACTTTTCGCGCTGTCGTCATGATGCGAGTACCCAGGAGCCTGTCACCATCGTGCCGCCACTGAACAGGTATGGTATTGGTCCAGTTTTTCTTCTGCTGGTCTCGGTCGCTCCAACACGGCACGGGGAACATGTCGCACGAATCATCTGAAGAAAATACTCTTGTCGGTGAGCAGTCTCAGCTGAAAGGGATGCAAAGAGCGTGATGACGTTGCTGGAAACTACATAAAAAGTATACCTGGGCACGATTCCACGCGAAATGCGCTGGCGGTGAAGGTGTGAGGCTTGCATGGACGCATGCGAACAAGGGGTCAAGTCGAGCAAAAACAAGGTGCCGGGGACAAGGAAAGGACGTATATAGTGCGACAGGGGTAAAATGCTAATCGGCAACGGGCCAACGGTCTAGCGCTTCAAACAAGCTCCCCGATTTGTCTGGAAGGTCGATGGCTTTTTTCGCTGGGCTGAAAGTCTGTCCCAACCTCCTTGTAGGGTCCGCACCTCGTCAGGTACCGACTACGCCATGTCATGTCATGCCTCGGTTCGTGTCGTGATCATGCGACTCACAGCTTGACTCGGGAATGAGGCATAACGTCGAAACGCAGCCCGGAACAGATCAGTCAGTGTTTTGAAGACGGTGGGGCTCAAACGGCGGTCCCATGTTTGTTTGTTTGCACAACACCAGCAGGTCCCCTTTGCGCGGATGCAGAATAGGCCAATCACTGTGTGAGAGTGAGACGGGAAAAGCACGGGAGAAGCAACATGGAGCCCCCTAGAAGATGCCTGTCGATGGATCTCATGGCTGGTAGAGGACCGGATGATAACCACGGCCTTGGTAGCAACAGTTAAGTGGTAGAGGAACGGATGACCACCACGGCCTTGGTAGCACCTGGCACGGTACTTTGCAAGGTGCCGGTAAGGCACTGTTCAACACCAGGCCGCATGCCACGAAAAAAGTCTCGTGAAGTCAGTGTGATTCAGCGGTTGTTCCTGCATGTCTTACCCAGGAACTTTTCTTTTCTCTTCTTTTCTTCACAACGAGAAAAAGGTTCAGAGCTGTGGAGTGGGAACCGCATCGCAGGGGTGATTTGTGCCGCCTCCACCAACGACACATCGCATAATTAGGTTGGGCAGGTGAAAATTCAATACCGAGGCAGGCCCTGTAGATTCAGTTGGGCCGGCATCAGTGCTGGGGGGAGGGGGCTTGAAGCAACGGGCGCCCTGGAGTCCTGTGCACCGAAGCAGCCAGGGCCTTGTTGTCGAAACCGGGGAGCTTCCACAGCTGCCGGAACTGACTAAGTCATCGGCTTCTAGTGAGTGGCCGGGGTGACGGTTGCTCAGTAGGCTTGGCTTGCATTGCTGTGAAAGAGTCTACCGGGTGGTCACTGCCCACACAAATGGTCCAGCATATCCCACTCCGTTTCTCTTGTCCGCCCACGTCAATCGCCTGCTCCCACGACGAAAACCTGCCAGTCCAAAGCCGTCGCGTTGTCGCTGCGCTGTCCGCTGCTTGCAACTGCCGATACCTGCTGCATCCAGACTCGTGTCTCTGCGCCTTGGTGAGTGCGACGTATCCCAGCCCACCGCGCTCACGTGCCGTCCGCTTTGGGTGCGCTTGCCGACGGGCGCTGACCTCGTCTTTGCAGCATAACCAGGCCGAACAGTACATACGTGGTCGGCTTCGTGGCACCCTCCTAGGCACTCTCAAACAACGCTCGACCGCCTCTCCATCCCAAAGCAGCGTTGCCCTGTGACCGCACGGTGCTGTCCGCACTTTGCGCGCGCACAGTCGTTGCCGGCGGCCTTTCTTAAGCTGGTGATGGGATCCCAGCATCTGGCGCGCAAATTCACTTCACGCCCCGACCGCCACCAGAGCCAACTGCCACTACCAAACTGCCACCGTGAACATGCACGATCATAAGCCGCTCACCCTCCCTCAGCTTGCAGCAGCCCGCAAGTCTTCGAAAAGCTCACTAAACATGTCTGAGGACCCGACTTTGTCCATTTACTCCAACGCCGACTCGGGCTTCTACTCTGCCTCGGAGTGCTCGACGCCGCCTACGCCAAGTCAGTACACGCGAGGACACTTCCGCTTTCCCAGTTCGGCATCGTCCTTGTCGTCGAGCCCACCCACCTACGACCCCGTTGAGCACCCCAACAGCTCAGGCAAGCTTCCCAAACTAACCGAGGAGCCCTTTGAGCGTGAATACGACTATGGCAACGAAGACGCATACCGCTGCTCTTGTAAGTTTCACATGCAAAGTCGGCCCGCCTGCAGTACTGACCCAGCCCCAGGTGACACCTACGGCCACGCGCAAGATTGCAGGATCTCCAGAGCCTATGACCCCCAGGATGAGTACTTCACCACCTGCGACTCTGAACTGCGCCTGGCAAAGCGAAGGCGCTCACTAGAAGCCTCGGCCCACAGCATTGCCGGCAAGATCGAGAGGCGCTTTCCCTCGTTATCCCGCAGAGTGCGCGACCGCAGCTCCACACTCAGTAGGGTATCACGTAGCGCGACCCCTTCAAGAGTCCCTTCTACTCGCTCCTCATCACTCGCTGGCTCCATTCACCATGTCTCGACCCTCGACCTTCCAGCAGAGCACTCATTGCGAAATTCCACCTCTGCTCTGACAAGCAGGGAACAACTCAGCGAGGATGCGCCTACACCCATGGCTATCGATGTCGCTAAGGCCAATGCCGTGGAAATCGACCCTGATGAGGTGGAGCGCGAGCGATATGCTACTACGCCACTATTACCACCAATGCTTATACCTTGTCGGAACGATGACCTACCGGCATCCTCGCCTCTACAGTCACCAGCAGTTGCCGACGCGACGCAATCCTTGGGTCCCACTCCAGCTGGCACCCCACCAACGCGCACTTACCCTACACCACCGCTCTCCTCGAAGCCGTCCTTTGTCTCTATCAGAGGGCCAAACGCAGGGCACATGGTGGCGTCGGCCGACATCCCTTCACTGATGCTTGCCCGTCACGACGACCCATGGGCCGATGTCTTGGGCCATGCCAACTTCACCATCCTCCCGGAGCCATATGTTCCCGAAGTGTGCGATTCCGCCTCCGTCGAAGAGCACCTGGCCGAATGGGCCCAGGCACGTCGCAACTACGCAAAGCACCAAGTGCGTACCGCGGAACACTACGGAATGACATCAAAGCACTACCTTCTTACCGAGCAAAAATGGGCTCAAATCGACGCCGAATGGAAAAAGAACCATGATTTGGCCAAGGCACATGCAATTGCCATCGGTGAGGAGCTCGCGCCCCACTCGCCCACAGAGCCAGGGCCTCTCAGTAAGATGCCCACACTCCACGACCCCAAGAGCGAAGGCAAATTCCCTAAGCTCGGTGATGAGGATGTTGTCGGTCCTATGCAACAAGCCGCTGCGGTGCTACCGAGAAACCCTTCGCGTAAGCGCGCATTTTTCAAGTTTCTTAGCGACTTGCGCTTCCCTGGCACATTCCTCAGCCGCTCGTCGGGGGGAGTCCGGGGCCATTAGAGCGATGATGCCACGGCGGAGAACCCTCCCCTTCTACCCTGTCGATATTGCGTGCGATTAATTCTTCCAACACCGCGCACGACTGTACAATTACTATTTTCCTTACGCTTGTCAAGCTCAAGGGAATTGTTCTACGAAAGTACGACTGTATGACCAAATATACCGGCCCTTGATTGGAGCCACGACCACAAGGCTCATCATCGAGTCACGAATTTCCTATGTTTATAAAACAATATTAGAGAGGCTTTTCTGTCTTGCGCAGTACAGTGGTCTGTACCGCGATTCCCTTCAATGGGATATTTTTTGGTATTTGGTTGCCGGGTGGCAAAAAAAAAAGCGAGCCATACATCAGGCGAAAAGCGAGCATCATCATTACGATACGATTCCCGCAGTGGCTCTTCAGTCTATTTCATTGTTTTTGTCATCTAATCACTTTTCTTTATGTTCAAGGCCAGAGGAAGATCGCTCTTGGTTTCGGCGGCTATACCTTTAACTCGTCCTTGTCTGGGACTCGAGGGGGGCAAGCGCAGTCGTGGGTTTTCATTACCCTTTTTGGTAGTAGGAGGAAGTATTCAGGCTTCTTGGGACATGATTCAATAGATATTGATAAGGTCCAATAGGTCCATCTGGGACGTGAGTTGGCTGTACGGCTTGAATTGGGGTAATGGTCAGATGTAGTACGTACCACGCTGTAGCTTAGCGTGTCCTCGAAAGGAAGCATCAGCCATAGGGGCAAATGAAATCCCTAGCCAAGCTCACATATCTTACCAAACCTTGCTTCATTGTCTACGTATCCTCCTCTTCTACGCCGCATGTAATGTGCCTACGGGGAATGCAGCCGTTGGACAAACAGCCAGGCAAACACCCGTACTGCACCATTCGGCACATGACGAAAGAAAACACCTTGCCTCCACCTCGACCATCCTGCGGTGCACATTGCTGCACAGGCCTTTTGTGCCTTACTACATACGCTCCAGCAGCACCTCGATCACGTCATCATCGGCACACATCCAAAACAAGCTTCTGCAAGCTTCTCTCTTTCCCACTCTACCCGCAACACGCCCGCCCCCGTCGGCATCTCTCACGTCTTGACTGGAAATCCACAGACAAACACACACATATAATCCTTCTAGCAAATGTCTTACCCCCAAACATGCAGATGGCAAGTCTAGAAAGCGCCTCGACAGCGAAAAGGGCCAGATGACGACACCCCGATACTACCGTATGCAGTCGCCCCAAGACAGGCAGGCCTCTTTGTGTATTCGGAAGAATAGAGAGCTAGTAACCCGCGTTCGTTGTACGTATCACAGCCGGACCAGGCGCGAGAAAAAAAAAGGGGGAGATACGAAGAGGGACAGGGTGGTTCCGTCCTGTGCAACGACTGGGGTGGCGCGGAAGTCAAGAACATAACTAGTAACCATGGCATCATTTAGGGCTATATCTGGATATGGGTCTTTTTCGAGGCAAGAATTCCGTTGGAGGCGTGTTTTTTTTTCTTTCCTGGTTCGCCAGAGTCGGGACTGTTGTGCTATGACTTTGCGGGGGACAGAGGGAGGGCAAGCGAGAATGTGGCACGTATGATGAGTGCATGCGCTGGTTTGGTGGTGGTGGTTATGGTGACGGGTGCAGAAGCGAAGGGAAGGTGTCATCTGTCAGTGAAAGGTCCTAAAGTGGTGTTTTGCTGGGGGATACGGTGCACGCGCGTACGTACCATAGTCTTCTCTTGTTCTTCTGACCAATTACTGTTGTCGAGCTGAGAGGAGGTAGGTATGGATGAGGGCGTGGGGCAGGGTAAGACTCTCACCATTACCATGTCATGGATGGGTGACGTGTTTCCATCCATCGTGCAATCTAGCCATCTACTTTATGCACTCTGCGCGTCATGTCATCTCAATAACCCATTTCTCCTCTCATTGCACCTACCAGGCTACACCGTTTCTCTCTTCGCACTTCAATCCCATGCGATTCGTCATCAACGCTGACGACGACCAACCGACCGATCGAAAAATGCAGGTCTGATGACAAACAGCTATGCGAATTTATCTGAGACTGTGCATAAATGTATGCAACCAAGATGAATCTCGGAACATGGTACATATCCACTTCATGTCTGTCATTCTATTTTGGGAGATTGGAGGCAGGGATGGGATGGGCTGGGCTGGGCTGGGCTGCTGCAACACCGAGGAATGGTCTTGGGAGATGGTGGCAGCTAAGGCTAGAGCCTCCAAAGGAGCGTTATAGAGAGATTAGTTTCGGTTTCGCATTGATGGAATGGCGTTATGGACGTGGGCGTGGGGGTTGTCAGTTGGCTTGTTCTTGAAGGATCTAGACGGGTTACACATTGAAGCATGAGGCGGGTTGTGGTAGGTAGGGTAAGAAAAGGCTTCCTCTCTTTTCCCTCGTCTCACTTCACACTATCTTCCCTATTTGCAAATCTGACAAGCGAGTGCATCATGGTGAGCACAAACACACCCACTCACACTACACTGCACTACACTAGCTAGTCTGCAGTGAAGACAAACTACGGCTCGTGCCGCATCTCATCGCATTCTCACCGCAGTAGTCGCATCTGCATTGTTTTTCCTTCTTGCTTAGTGGAAGGAATATAGTGAAAAGTGGTAAAATGCTTTATCTAGTCTCATACACGTACGACCTATTCTTCAACCTGACACTTGACCATCCACATGCCTTACCGTCCCTCCTATAACTCTGCTTTTCGATACTCAACACCTGCACATGCGCTGCGACCTTCGTTCATCAGCGATGCGTAAACTGCGGGATACAATCATGCGTCAGCACTTGCCCTTTTCCCTCCCCTTGAAAGATACTTACCCCCCTCCCACTTTGTTAACATGACACAGCCTACTGACTTCTTTCTACTTGCTTCACAACTTGCTCCACTTCAAACCTCTCTATTCGATGTCAGAGAGTCAGAGGCGTTGTATAAAATGCCATCGACATCGGCTCCAAAAGCTCGGAATCCGGACTTGCGGCGGGCCAGCCCTAGCGTCTTCACTTCGCCTCCACCCACGCATATGCCTGTAGTCGATTGACTCTAGGGTGCTTATATCATGCGCCTCTCCTTCTCTCCCCCGCACGCCGCTAAACTGTTTGGCTCGGTCCTGGTGGTATGCTGTGTTACCTGACTGAAACTTGTTGGCTGAAGTGGGGTAGGGGCAGACTTGCTATCAGTCAGTTCGATCGACAGACTGAAAACCTAAATAGGAAATCCCGGACGGAAACTACTAGCCTTATCAGGTTTTCAGTCTGTAGATCGAACTGACTGATAGCAAGTCTGCTCGTCACGTCCTCGAATTCATGATGCTCGTGATTATACACTCTCATCATATACCAGCGATTGGCGTCTTGGAAAGGGACTCCTGTGATGTGCAAAGTATGGAATTGCACCCGGTACTCGCGATATTCACCCTCTGATGATATTCTTTCCAACACCCGGTTGGAAGCGAATGGAATGTTCGTTACGAATGCGACCCTCTGGCCTTGTAGGCCAGAGAAGTTAACGATTGGTGCCCATGGAATCTTCTGGAAGCAAGGCACAAGGCCACTCAATTGCGCTATCAAGTTTTCCGAGATGCCTCCGTGACCAAATCGATGGAGTACGGAAATTCTGTCGTCTGAGATACCTTCCTGCGCTAGCACGAATATAAAGTTGAGCGATTTGCCGCAGTAGATTGTGTAGACGAACAATCTGCGGGCTTTGTCATATATATATATATCGGGCTCGCTCGTGCATCGCTGCAGATGCGATCTGGATCATACCGGTGGCGATTTGCATGCGGACAAGTGCCCAGATGTTTTCCCAAGAGGCGATCTCCTCGATAATATTTTGGGGCAGGTAAGAAACAGCAGTTCCATCGAAGTCTATATTCACCATGGACGTTCGAAGATAATGTTCGCAATGCTGCATCTAAGTTGTGAGGTTGGACGACGCGGCGTTCATGAGGGTATCGAATCCGAACTGAAATACCATGATGATGTTTGTTGGTCGGTATGTGTCTGTCAAGAACGATAATGCCAAACTCGGCGTTTTTCTTAACCCAGCCATAGTCGCTACCTGTTTCCTTGTACTTGCCAGAGTAAGGGAGCAGAACGAACAAAATCGCACAGCGCGCGATGACCATATACTCGAAGAAGGCAAGCACGGCTGTAGCAGACGGCGGTGGAGATCTGGCAACATTGATGGCTAATGTCAAGGTAGTTGCAGAGCGCAGCTCCTGGGAGTTCGACACATGGAAGTGATTCTATGGTGGGTGCGATGATCTTGAGTACATCTCGCGCAAACCTTGCGCGCTATACATAGTAGTGACACGGTGTAGTGTGAGTATTCCCAGCCGGCTAGAAAACGTTCGTAAATACCACGGTACCTAGCTTGCAAAATATTAGTATCGTAACGCTGGAATGCTGTCTGAGCAGCAGAGAAGGAGCGTTGTTCAAGACCCGGCTTCGATACTATGAGTCTATGATAAGGGAAGCCCGGAAGCATGCCTGACATAATACCCACTAGTCCAATCGATGGCATCTACCCCTCCCTCGTCGGCGACAGCGGCCTTGACCATGATCTTATCCGCGAGTAAGCTTCATTATCCCTACGGCTTACAACTCTTCTTTCGATGCCTGCGTTAGATGGTAGGTACAGGTATGTTTGATTGAGATGACGAGGTTGGGGATCAGTAGCATGTCACTGTATTCCAGGGGCAAACGTGCTTCTTTGAAACCCTAACTTTTTTATTCGTAACTACGTGAGGAAAGCTACCTCCAGCTCAGTCAAAGCAAAGGCTGTTGTATACCGCCTCATCACGTTCCCATCCGCTCTGATTCGCAATCCATCATCAACCAGTGTATTCTCGCTCAGATTTAGTTGACTTTGAATAGTCATCCCGCGCTCTTGAACACAAAGTTGAGCTTGCCAATAGAAAAGTTCAAGATAGCTCCTGTGGTATCGGTGACGGTGCTGAGCGAGCTAGGAACAGGGCCGACATCCAACAGGTATGAGAGACACAGCAGGTCTCCGACGGTAGCATCATCGAGCAGCTTGCGATCGGTGATGATATCGAACGGTGTGCTAAAGGCATCGAAGTTGTTCTTGCCAATGTTGCCGCCGAATAGCTTGGTATGCTTGATGTACATGTTAAGGATCTCGTTGGCCACGTCCATGTTGGTGTAGGGCTCGACACGCGAGAACCAGTTCTCAGGAACGCGCTCGGGGACGTGGCGTCAGCCTCCAGGTCCCGAGGAGCCCTCGACAGCGCCGAAGAAGCTCTTCATGGTCGCTAGGTCTGGAACAGCCTTGTTGCCGTAGCTGGGGGAGAGCTCGTAAAGGAAGGATGCGGCGCCATAGAAAAGGAGAGAGAGCATCGAAGAAAAGGTTGTTATTCTAAAAAAAACCACCAAATAAACGTTAGTTATGTACTGCGAGGGAGAGGGATAAAACTACTTGCCAGAGCAAGTAAGTCATCGTACCGTATGCTACGATATCTGGCAAGAGGATTGAGGTCAAACTTTCCACCGGAAACCTGGTCGGCGACCGACCTCATCTGCACAAACTGTGAGCCGTTGAAGCTGTAGTTGTCTCCACCCGCAAGGAAGAAGCCTTTGCGTGTAAGCGGTGAATCAGCCTCGAACTTGTAGTGGCCGTTGAGAACAGGCTGGCAGACGAGGAGGGGGAGCGTAGCAGTGCGAGATGTGGCATCACATCGGATACTCAAGCGACCAGAGAGGATATCGCCACCGGCTTGAATACCGAGGACGGCAAGAAGAACAGATAGATCATAGCTAACGTGGTAGACGTTCTTCTGGGCGTCTACACGCTTCTGGAAGTTGGCGATTCCGTCGTGAGAAAGAAAGTTATGCTAAGGTAGCGTTAGTCACAGCGTAACTTTCACGACTGGTAGTGCATCATTTATGTTTGCAACCTCATTCAGATCGGGGCATGGTCCGCAGATGTCATTGGGTCCTGGAGCAGTGTAGGTGTGCGTCTTGTCGCCGTCCGCGGGGACCTTGATACCACCCTTTTGGCTACCTGGAACACCGTTCTTCGCTCCTGGGTAGGAGTAAGGCGCCATGTATGAAGCAGCTCCCTCATGCACACGGTTAAAGGGGCAGTTTTCCCGGCGCTTCTCTACCACATGGGCATTGCAGAGAAGTCCAGATTTCACACCAGGCTGACCAGCTACCCAAGGGAAGGTAACGGCGGAACCAGCCTGGAGAAGGAGGAGTGAAAGGACGTGCATGGTGACGAAGTGGTCTCCACCAAGGATGCAAAAGCGGTTGAAAATGTAGCGAAGGTTCGTGCCCGAGAGAAGTGCTCTATTAGAGAGGGCTTGCAAGCTTGATGCATCTATTCGGGTTCTGATCGCCTCTTACTTATACACTTTCGCCCGCCTTCTACTTATCGCCTTCTCTTGCCCAATTTGCGGTCCGTTTGGTGAGACTGAGGCAACATCCAGCACCACCGTCATCTCCCCAGTCGTCATGTATATTCTCTTATGTCCCAGCTGTATTCATTGGTCGCGTCCTGCTCTACGTCGCTGTCGAGCGAAGTGTCGTCGATGATCAACATAGTATTGGGTTGATCGGCGCCATGATAGTCTGAACTACTGGATGCAAGATACGTAGGAGAAGCGTCCGGACTCGACTATGAATGTTAGCCAAGACTATTGATGGGGACCAAGTAGCAGCTGTGGAAGGAGAAGTGGCGTTGCGCATGAGCGGAAAATTCGTACTGTGCATCTGCTAGTTCATCTCTCTTGCCTCATCAGGCTTGGAAGGTGGACGCTTGACGAACTTTCTCCGCAACGGAACCCCTACTGGCCAAAGCCTTTCAAATTGGTGGTTTACGGGGGAATATGTCTATCCAACGGCATATGACATATTTCCACTTGCTGCTTGGTTAGGTGGCATTCGGAATTGGCGTCCATAACAGTTTAGCATTTCTAATAACCAAGGTCGTAGTCATTCAATATCTGCCCTCTGCTCATGTGTACCTTGCAGCGTGCGCGGAAGTTCCCGTTTAACTAGGTAGGGTCGCTGACACACTGCGCAAAATGATATCTTGGAACCGGATGTACACTGAAGGCTGGCTCAAAACTCTGTGCGCGATGGAAGAGACGGAATGATGCCTAATCAAGGGGTAGTAGCCCAAAATCCAGGAGATATATTTCTTTGATTGGTGTCGCCATCTCTCTTCAGAATATATCCGTCAGAAATCTCAACGACGAGTCTCTGCAAAGTACTTTCAGTCTTGTATTCCTGGGAATCGCTTCTGTCGGCACCATTCCGGAAATAGAAAACTGCTAGACGTATTCGAAGCGCCACGCGAACGGCCATCGAGATTTCTTGGAACGATCTTAACTCTGGTCACTATCTCATGTCTTATCCTTTCACTTCAAGCCTGCCAAGGCAATTTTTAGTTGTGTGCGCGAACTCTCTCCCTACGTTCTGCACAACATGACGGATATGGAGCGGGTCGTGTCGTCATTGTGAGAAGTGTGCAGTGATAGTAATAACTAAGACAACTAGGTCTCATCCCTTGATGAAACTAGTGACAATGTTACACGCTGACTTTGATTTTAGCAGCGTTGGCACTCCCAGCACTATTGGGTAAATTTAGCCAAGTAGCAGAAACAATCTTGTCTTATGGAAGAGAGAGAAAGAACCCAACCAGTGTGGGCCATTGCAGAACGATGTGGAGTTTAAGACAAGTTGTAGCGGGTATTGTGGATGATAGTTAAGCGATTTGGAGTCTAGAGCGGCGAAGCCGTTCTAAAGACCGAGTGCAAAGTGTATGGCTGTTCAAAGAAAAGCGGAAGCATGATTTAGAGCGAAAACCGTGTTTTACTCAATTCTTTCAAGTATCGCTGATGTAGACGATTATATACAAAACGCCACAGGAAAGGACGCCAGTCATGGGGATGGTATCGAGCGCCAGCAACAATGGGTGCCGACTCAAGTACGCCCGCGCGCCGATTAAGATGATACAGGTATAAGAGTGGTGTAGGAATAAGGGTGTAACAAGTCCCATCAAAACACTATGCTGCAGTAGGTGCTAAGGGCACTTATTTGTTGACCTCAGCCTCGCGGTCAACAACGGGGTTTTGTCCGCTCTTGAACTTGCTGTCTGACTGAAGGGGCTCGTTGGGTTTGTCTGCAAAAACTTCGTTTAGCCTGATTCCAAATGCAAAGAGGTTTGCACATGCTTCCTCATCGGGGTTCGACTCACCATGACGTGCGTAGAGGTGGTGCTCCTCATCGGCGAATTTGCCTACGTGGCCGCTCTCGACCTCCTTGCGAGTGAGCGAAAGCTTGCTCTTGGGAAGACCCATGGAGCCAAGGAAAGTGATACCGTTCTTCCACTCAGTTTCCTTGCGCTTGTTGTCCCATTTCAGCTCCTCGCTCATGATATCAATGACCTTGGGGAGGGCTTCAAGGGCAGCTTGGGCGTTCAAGAAAGCGAGACGCATGCGGCGGGCAATTACATCAGTGGCGGTTTGAGCGTACTCGTGACGGACGCAGTAGCGGACCTCACCATCAATGTAGGGGTAAAGCTCAGACATCTTGATGCCGCGGACAGGGAAGCGCTGCTCAGTGGGCGAGGAGAGAGCTGCGACGGACCAGGCGCGGTCACCGTAGGCCTGGCACAAGTACTTGGCCACATCGGTCTCGATGCCGTAGTGCTGGATGAGGTTGATGAAGAGGGTCTTGGAAAAGCCGTGCGCGCCAACAAGACGGACACGGTGGGTCTGGCAAGTACCGTCAAGAGGAGCTTCGTCCTTGACATGGGTTCCGCTAACCAGGGTGGGGTTTTCAAGTGGTTGGGTCTTCAGGCCATACTCCTTGATAGCCTCGTCAACGGTCTCCTCTGCCATCTGGCGGTAAGTAGTCCACTTGCCACCTGAGCAGGTCATCAAGCCGGAAGGAGAGGTGGTGACCAAATGGTTGCGAACGAGCCCCTCAGTTGCGCTAGCGTTAGGGTCGCGGACGAGGGGACGGATACCAGACCAAGCAGCGAGGACATCACCGCGTCGAACATTGATCTCGGGCTGCAGGTAGCGCTTGACCTCTTTGAGAATCCAGTCAATCTCCTCTTCACCGGCAATGGGGTTCTGCTTGATGTCACAAGCAGTGTCCGTAGTACCGGCGATGGTGTTGCCCTGCCATGGCAGAAAGAAGACGACACGACCATCAGAAGTGTTGGGGTCAATGAGACCCATGTTTGCAGGGCTGTAGTAACCGGGGAGAATGACGTGGACACCAGAGCTAGGAGCAACGATTTCTGGTACTTCTTGGTCGTCCATCTTGCGGATGGAGTCGGTGAAAGGACCAGTAGCGTTGATGATACCCTTGGCCTTGATGGAGAACTCTTCAGGCTTCTTCCCGTCGCTCTCAGCAATGAGGTCCTTGGCCTTTGCGCCGCATAGGCGACCGTTAGCATCCTTCTCTAGGCTAGTGACCTCGAGATGGTTCACAACGGTGGCACCGTAGAGCGCTGCAGTCATAGCGAGCGAGACGTTCATGCGAGAGTCGTTGTGTGCACCATCTACTCATGTCAGGTGCGAAAGGGAAACGAGTGACGAATTGACGTACCGTAGTAGACCAAAGCTCCAACAAGGCCTTCCTTCTTCAGCATAGGGAATGCATCCAGGGCCTTGCTCTTTGTCATGTAGTAGGAGCTCTCAATGTTCTCTGAACCAGCGAGGAAATCGTAGAACTTGGTGCCAGCCCAGAAGTAGGGCGCTTGCCACCACTTCTGGATTGGGATCATGATCGGGAGCCATTGAGACAGATGAGGCGCAGTATCCAAGAAGTAACGACGTTCGCGAAGGGCTTCAACGACAAGAGAGTATCTAGGTTGAGGTTAGTATGTGGGGCTGCAGAAATGGCTTTGCTACTTACTGATTGTAGTCCAGATTCCATACGGCCTTTTCAAGGTATCTTACACCACCGTGTACCAGCTTTGTACTCTTACTGCTAGTGCCACTGCTGAAGTCGTCGCGCTCAACCATGGCGACCTTCAGACCTCTCGTAACGGCGTCGAGCGCTATACCGGCTCCGGTTGCGCCACCACCGATGACCAAAAGGTCATAGGGCTCCTCTTCAGCAACCTCAGCAGGCGCTGCCGAATTGCCACCGCCGAGCCATTTCTTTGCCCTCTCAGCGACCTGAGAGACGACACCGGCGCTGCGCTTCAGCTGTGCAATCTGCTCCTCGCGGCTTTTGGTAATGGGGAATTGTGGTGGGCGGAAGATGCCTCCCTCACCGTATGTTGGCGGGGGTACTGCGGCGGCTTCACTGCCGGGGATATCGCGAGGTCGTAGGGTCACGTAGAGTGCTCCCGCACCAACCGCTCCAGCTCCGGCTGTGTAAAGCAGTGGCTTGATGAAACGGCTTCCTCGTCGGGCAGCCATGGTGTTCTGCGGATGGGTCAAGGGGTCTCTGGAGATGCAATCGCAATCGCTCCAGGCGCTGTCGGTATATTATACAAGGATATCTTCTAAAAAGGTTACAAAGATCTGCTGAGGCTCGAGCCTTCACATGTCGCGTATGCAATTAGCGGCCGCGCAACGGAAACGGAGAAGAAACATGGACTTTTGTACTCACCTCGTAAAGGGTTCAAAATTGCATGACAAGCATGGAGCTCAATGGTGTGAATTTTTCCGGGGGAGGTTTGACGTGAAGGAAAGGTGGCAGTTGGGAACAGTGGAGCCTCAAAGTCTGAAGGCCATCAGGCGCTTGCAATGACGAAAGCGTGGGTTCGCGTCAGGCTGCGCTCCACTTCGGGACTGACGGGACAGTCGACGCCGACAACGCGCGCCTCTGTCGTTGAAGCGCCAGAACATAGCAGCCCAATTCTGCCTGTGCTTCTACAAGTGCATGCCCGTGTGCTGACCGCAAGTTTCCACGGCTGCGCAGCTTTCAACCCTTCAAAGAGTGAGATACTGTCGCAAGTCGACGTGGCGGCTACCAACGGACAAGGAAGCTCATCCGACCCCAATCGCGATTTTGATGGAGTAGCCAACCGGAAGCGGCACCCCCACGGAGACATGCCAAGACGAGTGGATCGCAGAGCCTCATGATGATCTCATGGATTGTGGAGTCATGCATCGAATTGTGCTGCTGACCATCAATCAAGTTGTATCAAGCTGAACATCATCGTGACGATCTTACTCCTAAGACGCCTAATCCTTTCCACAACCGACAACATACCCACACATTTGCCAAAATCCAGGCATGCGACCATCACATTCTGGAATCGAAAGCGCCTCAACGTACCCAACAGAATAGATGGCAAAAAATCGGATCTAAGCGCGCCCTCCTTTGTTATATCCGTAGTACCCACAGTAAAAGCAATACATCCAGCGCCACAACAGCACCGGCGATGCTCAGCACTGCCCCTTGGTGCACCCATCCCAGTCTTTCCTTGCGTGTCCGCATGCTAATGACAGCAACAACACACAGCACGAGCGTACAGATGGTCCCGAACAAGATTCCACCATCGACAACACCTCGCTCCTTCTTCCGACTGGTCATCGTCATGAGGCCCAAGATGAGGTCCAAGACAACAGCAGCACCTAGCGCAGTCAAGTAAAAACGAAGCTTGGCCATTTCGATCTTGTGCTGGTGAATTTCGACTTGACCAAGCAATGCACGTCGCTCGTTATACATGTCAGCATCGTGGCGGGGATCGCGGAGAGAGCGGAACAAGGTGCTGAAGTAACCCTCTCGGCCTGTATTCCGTTCGCGGGAATCTGTGGTTCTGTAGTTTGCAGCGTGTATGATGGGCGATGAGTCGATAGTGTCATCATCATCCGAGTCTTCAATGTCAGAAAGCGATGCCGGGTCAGCTCTATCCCGCATACCGAAGAGCTGCTTAGTTTTCCTCGCGCATGCTTCAAAGAAATCTTGTCCAGGAAATTTGACGGGCGCATCGGGGTCGACATAGATGTAGTATCCTGCTTCCTCGTCTTCAGGATGGTCGTATTCGTTCCAGTAGCGTTGCTGCACCTCTGGTTCCGGATCTCTGGTCATCGGCGGAGGATAGTCAGAATAGGGTTTGCGGCTCTTCTTCCTAAATGCTTGCAGTGGTGGTGGATCGACGAACTCATGAACTGATGTAGCAGAAGACTCCTCGTATCGCGATGCCAGTGGGCTAGACTGGCCGTCGTAGGAGGTGTTGGAAGTGGAAGTGGCTGGAGGAGAAAGTTGAGGCACGGAACCGCTTGTGCTTCCTCTAGCTTTCCGACTGCGTCTTTGGACAGGTTCTGGTAGCTTTCGAATATCTTTTTCCAACAAGGAGATCCAGAAAGGGGTACACATGGCACTCGGCTTGCAGCAAGTCCACACAGCATGAGCTTCCAGAGAAAATCCTCGGACACGCTCGACCTATATTTGTTAGTGATTGGAAGCTAAACAGCAATTGGATCTGGCGTACTAAATGACTTTTGTCAAGAGTCTGGATCAGAGACATGGCCTGATTGCCCTCACGGCGGATTTCTAGAATAGCGTGAGGAAATCTCTTTGCTGATTCTGATCGTGCAGCACAAGTCCAATCATCACCTCCCAAGTCCTTGAGCAAGTCTTCGGTCAAACAAACATCCTTGTCTAGAGTCGCCCAAATACCTCCTGCAGAGTTGTTGTGTAATCCAGTGAACCGGGTGCGCTTCGAGATTACACCAGCGATGGGTTTTGTAGACCGGTGTTCAGCAAGCCACTGGCGAATAGCGAGAGCATCTTCCTTAGTAGACCCTGCTGGACTACCAGAGCGTTCCCCGTTGTCTTCATCCACGGATGCTTCCAGAAAACTCTTCAAATATTTGCGTTCCATCTTTGTCGTCTTGACAGTGGTTGGTGATGGCTGTTGTGCATCGGGGTCGGTACAGACAACAACTGCCGCTTGGCCTGACGCGCAACACCGTACCTGACCGGCTGCCTTAATTCCCATGCTCCCTGGTGTCTCCTCAGCAGCTCCTACTGTGCTTGCATTCTGCTTGAACGCGAACGCTTCCGCATGGTCCAGGACGACAAGCCCAGTTGCGTCTTCGTTGCCAAGGTATGGATCGACATTGGTCGTGGAGGAATGGCGACGAAGGGGTGTTCCCCTCGCAGATGAATCGCGCCTGGCGTTGCTAATATAAAGACGCATATGTTGAAGCAGCAGCACTTGCGCCTCGACGATGTGGTCCGAGTGTATCCAATATGTTGCTTTGTTCCCTTGGGAGCCTAGAGGCACCGTGTTCAATGCTAAATCAAGGTCTAGGTTGTTGCCCTTCTCCAGGATGCGTGATATTCGCGCAGCCGACGACTGGCCAGTAACATTAGTCGCGTTGGCGGATGATTTACCCTCTGCGTCAAAGGCGGAGCGAAGCGTGTCAAGCACATCGATGAACTGATCCAGAAGGTAGCCTAGGTCCAGCTGAAAAAGGCTGTCCGGGCGACCGGCAATTTCCTGCTTGAAGACATGCCCGAGTTCTCTGTCCTTGGTCCAGCGCTTGTATTTCTTTAATATTTTAATAAAGCCGGTTCGTTGGGTGACTTGGAAGCGGGACAGCGATCTAATCTCTTCTCCGGTTCTGTGTTATGTCAGTGGGATGGCCACGAGTGCGCGCGCGCGTGCGGTTGCCCTTATTGCGTACCTTAAGACGTCTGCCTCAATCTTCGCATATCTCTCCATCGTTCGGGCAGGAAGATGGCCACTCGCAGGGTCACGTTTTGCGCGCAGCTGGTTTAGAGACTTGCTAATATGCTCTAGTCGTCGCTCGATCTCGCCGCTCTTGCTGCGCACGAATAGGTTGATGCGGTCATGTTGTTCGGCCAGGACCTTGAAGAAGGTGTTGCCAAACGCCCTCTCGGTGCTCTCGCCTTGTCCGGGTATGGATACTGCTTTATTCGTGCCCGGCGTGGTCTGGTGCTTGATGAGGTCTTTTAGGTAGTCGTAATCGATGTTATCTGCATGCACGCGCTTGTTAGCAGAGGATGCTCGATGTTATGGGACACGAACTCGGCACTCACAATGGCCCCATTCTGGTATGGACCTCTGCCTGAGGGTGTCTCCGTATTTCATGCCAACTAATCCCGCCGATGTGGACGTGGTGGAACGTTCAATGGGGAGAGGTCTGCGACTCTGGATGTTGCGTCACAGGAAGCGAGCGGTGCGACCTGCCAACCGTTAGATAACAGGACTACGATAGCTTAACATCGGAGCCATTAGGCCGTCAGACCATTGAATGACTGAGAGAGAACGCCAAACGGACTGCTTACCGTGCGGCCTGACTGGGACGAATGCGATAATAATAATATCGCGACTTCGGAAAGTTCCCGCTGCTAAGCCACCGTCTTGGGCTGGATCCTTACTGCTGTAGCCGGAATCTTATGGTTGATATATGTTTGTACAACGGAATGGCGCCAATGTACAGAGAAACGGCAACAGTGCGCTTGTGAAAGGCAGTAAGGACTGTGACCGAGTGACCGAGTGACTGCATGCGATACCCAACCCAGGAAGGAAATGACATCGATCAGCAGCGGGCCCCATGTAGCATCTGGGCAGGCTCCGCTCCACAGCCCGGTTCACGCTATTCGCATCCTTGTTGACGCAAGTGCAAGGATATGCTGTTGCTGGTGCCAGAACAGCTAGCCGACAACCACGAAAACCTACTATCCACTCAACACCATGCTGCCGTCGTAACGGGACGTGGGAAATATACATCCGCAGTCGAAAGCCTTGTTCCTGGCTCCAAGCTGCGAGAAAACACCCGATAGGACCCTTTCGCACTGCATTCTCAGCTGGCATAGCCCAGCACTACCGGCGTCTTGGCATCTTCGCCATTTCTCATGTCCACGGACGGGAACAATTCACCCATTGGCTGGAAAAAGCCAGTGGTGTGGCTGAGCCGTGTTGCGATCCGCCGTTGAACCACGCCAATCGGCTACAGAATCTCAACGGTGCTCTGCATATTGAAGCTCGAACCGAATTCTCATACGTCGCTGTCCGTTGCAGTTAATCTGCGTTATCAAGATAACGGGACGCATTGCTAGATGCGACTCAAGAGCAGAATGTCACACTCGAGGCAAGGACGGCATAGCGCATGCGCGTAGCGAACATCTTTACTTGACGGTTGTGGGGCGGAAGTGGAAAAGAAGATGCCACTGGAAGATCCCTTTGCGCAACATTCCAGACCCGCGAAATGTCACACAAGAGGACGTATGATTGTATTCAGAAACTAATTGCAAACCCAATCAGCATGTATACAACGGTAAGTGTACACACACCTCTTCAAAGAGACGTACAAACTCACAGGAGGAACGTTTTCTCACGAACCCCCGCGAAACATATGCAGCCGCCGGCCGCCCGTCGCAGGGACTCGCTCCAGAGCTGAAGTGGGCCTCGCTCCCCGTGGCCCGCAATCCCGCTCAGCCGTGGAGCAACGCGACTCTTTCCTCCTCATGCGATAGGGAAAATCGAGTCGAATGCTCTAGGCCTCGTAACCAGAAGCGAAGCCCTTCCTCCCAGAACATTCCATTTGCAGAGGGGTCCAACCTCAAGACGGGAGCAACACCTATACTTGTAAACTTTCCTTCGAGTCACATGTCTTTCTTTGAGACGAAGTCCGTACGATAAGCCAAGCCCCTTGGAGGTTCCATACGTATAGCCGAATTCCACGGGCTACGGCATTCGCCAGCCACATTGGCGTTGCTTGTATAAACCTGACAGGTTAATGGGCCGCATATACCTGCACGCAAGTTCGGGATCCTACAAGTCGCGTGCTCACCTGCCTATCATGGTGCCGCCACCAGTACGGGACAGGAGTAACAAGGATATGTACCTATGACATGGCGCATGCAGTCGCGATCGCACCATCGGGTCACAGAGCTTCCACTCGCGAGGCGAATGCTGCCCACGTGGGTGCTCTGTGTGGTTTGGATTTGCTGTCGACGTTACAAGCACGAGTGTTTCTATGACTGAGATTCAGCCTGTACTGCCGGTGCTATGTCCACAGAATCTCGATCGACCCAAAGTTGAGGTCGGTGGCGCTCGCGTCTTACAGAGGGATGCAGTAGTCTAAAAACAGTTGCGGTTGTATTCGATGGTAAGTTCACCCATCGTACGATGCCAAGGCAATCTTCGGAATTTGCAATGAACGACACTAATTCCACTGGTCGTCGTGGTGGCAAAAAAAGCTTTGAACTGCACCTGATTGAGGCTCGAAGAGCAATTGGAAGACATACCCGTGTCCAAGTCTTTCCACATGGGCGCTTCGTTTCGACACGCATGGAGTCGGAGATCCAATCTATACACTATACCGCCATGCAGCTTCTCTTCTGTAGTCGCTACTTGCTGTCACTTGGCTCAGGGGCCACAAGCAAAGCCTAAACGTGTTATTTCTCGCCCTATTTCCCGTCCACTCACAAACCGCAATCGCACATACACCGCCCACGGAAGTGACGGACAAACGTCTACGGCAACCATGTACTCAACCGTAGCTCAACCGCATCTGCACCTGCACTACACAGAAGTGATCAACAAACGCCTAAGACCACAGTCTACCCAACCCACCCACCTGATCAGCGATAAGAACCAATGATGCAAAAGAGTTAACTGAGCTCTGTTCCATCGACACCCCTTCACATAACCCACAACATACAACCCTCCCCTCGCTATCAATCCTCCTCCTACCCAGCCTAACCTCCTCCAACACCTCAAACCCCAATTACCACAGAGTCAAACACGGCTGTATTGAACTCTGTCCCAACATCTCTTTTCCCTGCCTTGTTCAACTCATCCAGAAGGATATATCCCTGGAACACATCGTCTTTGAATTGCTTGGCGAGAATCTCAACGGTATGGTCGAATGTGTCTTCTTGGAGGCCAGCCGGGACAGGGATTGCTGACCTAGTGTATTTCTTGCCCGAGAAAAATCGGGAACAGATGGAATTTGGTTGTGGTGGTGGAATTAGGAAACGCATTGGATCGGTCTGCATGAGGATTTGACCCGCGGGAGACACACCGGTACATGAGTTGGCGTACTTTAACAGTATCAAGTAGAGAATATAAGAAAAAAAAAGGCAATGTACAATGCAAGATGTCAATGGTTCTGTCACGTCAAAGATAATGTCAATTCCTCTGGAGAACGCCATACTATACACGTACATCAAACGCCCGCATATGTTGACACTGGACAAACTTGACCTCCATTATCAACGCTTAACCTGGGGGGAGCAAGCTGTTGTCGACAACGTCTTGTGCCTCCATCTCCTCTACTTCGGCGCTGCTGTGGAGCGGCGAGCGGGGTAGAGCCATTAGCCCTATTTAGCCGTTAGTGTAAGTGTCTGTGTCGGCTGTTAGGCCACTTACCAGTCCTTGCCGACTCCAGGATACCGAAGGGGGCAATAAGCTTCATAAATGAGTCGATCCTGGTAGGCTTGGCCGAAACCTCTACTATGCAGTTGTTGGTACTGATGTCGAGCACCTTTCCACCGAATTGATGAGTCATGAAAGTGATGGCGCGCAGATGCTCGTGCTTGTGTCGAAGTGCTTGACTGACGGGCAGATTGGTAGGATGGTAGTCCTTCCTCAAAGATTCGCGAGCCGCCTCGTGTGCTGCGGCATTCCGTTCATCCTCTGACATGCTCTCGCTCTCGTATTCCTCCATCTCGTGCGGCTGGGCCATCTCCCGGTGGTGAGCAAGCAGCTCCTCAAAGTATTCGGGGCCGAGAATGGAAACCTTGGCAAGGAGCAGCTCGCGCTGGACGAGGGGTGACTGGGTGTAGTCGAGCACAGCCCAGACGGGAACCAGGTCCTCCAACTGGCGGCGGGCCTGCTCTACAACACCATCCTGCCCTTGCAGCACAATTGTCATACGTGACAGGTCATCTACCTCGGTATTGCAGACGACCAGACTGTCAATGTTGAATCCACGGGCGGCCAGGATGCCCGACACTCGAGACAATACACCGGGCTCGTTCTGGACCAAGCAATTGAGAATGTGACTCTTTGGTGGAGCCTGGGACGGGAGAGGGGTTTCGTAGAGGATGTTACTGACGGCAGCCGGCGCAGACCAGGCAGGAGGGCGGTCCTCGGTAGGGAGCGGCGCAATGCGGCGGTGAAGGGCCTTGTAGGCTAGGGCCTGTGTAGACGAGGAGCTGGATGCCCTTTGTTGCGTGCGGAGGGCGCCGGCGCATTGCCTGCTGAGCAAACTGCGCAGGGGCAGTACTGCTCGTCTGGAGGCCATGGTGAGCGGGCAGTCACGGCGAATGCGATTGTCAACTGGGTACGGAGCAGCCGCAGGTGGTGCAAATGGATGACTGCGACAAGTGCAGGTGAAGATGGCCCAGAAAGTGAAATCGAATCCCCGGCCGATTGTCGGAGAAGCGATGAGGAGGTCCAACCGCGGCACGCTAAGTAAGCGAACTGCGCTTGCCAGCCTAACGTTGATCCATCTTCGCCAGCGAATCTCGACCTTCACCTGCAACGCCGCAACTATTCCTAGCAACGAGCCGCAACATGTCTGAAGAACGCCGCCCACGATCGCGCTTTGATAGCGACGAGCCCGAGCGCCCTGCACGCTCGCGCTTCGACACGGACCGTCGCTCCAGATCCCCGTCGCGAAGGGAATCCGAGTCGCATCGCGCTCGCAGCCCAATTGCTCGCGAAGGCACAGACAGCCCCGCGTCGGCCGGCTTGAAGAACAAGGCTGCGGCGGCGGCGGCGGCTGCGGCTGCGAGGATCAACGCGCAGATCCAGGCGAAGAAGGGTATCCAGCATGTCGATGTGCCGCCCATTCGCTCTGTACGTCTTCCTGAAACCCCTTCACTCAGGCCCGTTGCTGACCCTACCCAGGCGCCTACTCCTCCAGTCGCCAAGTCGCCCACGTCCAACTCTGCCGCCGCCATCAGCAACGAGACATACCAGCAGGATGGTGACTACATCAAGGACATTGAAATCAATGATCTCCGTAATCGTTATACACTGACCAAAGGAGCCACACAGAAGAGGGTAAATAACTGTTTTTGCTGTTCACTGATCTTCTAGGATCATTCCTTCTCCCTGTCCTACGGCACTGCACCTTGCCATCGGTGTCGTATGGCGGGGGTTGGACTCTGTTTGCGCATCTCTCTGTATTGGGAGTCAGAGCTTACTTGATCTTCTAGCACCCCACCCCCGTTTATCAAATGCTAACCTCCATGTGACATCTAGATCAAAGACGAGACTGGCGCCGGTACGCAAACCCCCGAGTATAACTGTTCACTCTTAGAATGCCTGCTTATACATGCAAGATGTCACCACTCGTGGAGAATACTATCCTGACAAGAACATGGCTACTGCTGCTGTAAGTAGACACAGTCGCATCTCACGGCAAAAGGCTGACCCTGGTTGCAGAACCCGCCCTTGTATCTCCGCATCACTAGTACCTCCAAGGAAGGCCTGGACAAGGCTGTAGAATTGATTGAAGAGATGAAGAAGGAAGACCTCCCTAATCTAGTAGATGAACGCCGGTTCCGCCGTCGCGAGCCCGAAAACTTTGAGCGTGACGAGTTTGGTCGGGTACGTCACTCCGTCCAGCCCGGCTACATATCGCTAACCAATCTCAGCGCAAGTGGCCTGAAGAGAAGATCTCTGTAGGTCTCGAGCCTATCAGTGGCTTTAACTTGCGAGCACAGGTTGTCGGTCGCGGTGGCGACAATGTCAAGTTCATCCAGCAGGAGACGAGCTGCAAGGTGCAAATCAAAGGCCGTGGTTCAGGTTTCATGGAGCCCAACAGCGGCCAGGAGAGTGATGAGCCCATGTACCTCCACATTGCGTACGTATGGCCTTGCTCTTGCTTATTCCTATGCTAACAAAACATAGCGGACCTCGTCCCGAAGGCGTAGCTCAAGCGAAGCAGCTCTGTGAAGAACTTCTCGAGAAGGTAAAGGCAGACTACCATGCTTACAAGGAACGACCGCCGCCAAACCGATATGGCGATCGAGACAGCTACTCGGGAGGCCGACCGGGATACGGCGACCGTGGCGACCGTGACAGAAGCCAGAGCTACGGATATGGAGGTGGTGGTGGCGGTGGCGGCTATGGCGGTTACAGCGGACATGGCGGACAAGCAGGCAACAATGGTTATGGCGCTCAGGAGTCCATGATGTCTCCAGTTGCTGCAACACCAACTGCTGATGCGAACAATCAAGCCTTTGATGCCAACGCCGCACAAGCTTGGATTGCGTACTACCAGCAAAATCCTGACCAGGATCCCTATGCCGCATATGGTGGCTACCAGACCTATCTCGCGATGCAGCAGCAACAGTATGCCGCTTACTATGGTCAGACAGGCTACGGGCAAACCCAGTCGCCTGCTCCAGGGGCTGCTGCTGCTGCTCCACCTCCACCGCCGCCTTCAGAGCCTGCTTCTGGTTACGGTGCTCCACCACCACCTCCGCCTGCTGCGTCGCCTTCTAACTACGGCGCGGTACGTACACCCCGTTAGTGCTAGATGATTTCGACTGACGTTTCATTAGGTTCCTCCACCGCCCGGCTTGTAAGTGTCAAGCAACGACTATGATCTCACACTTACGACAGCCATTCAACTTGACTTGATTGATTGAGCACAGTTCGAACACGTCTTCTCGTATCGACTCGTGGTATGGGGTATCAGTTTGCAAGAGTTTTCTCTGTCGCTTCGGCCCGTCTCGCCATAAAGCCACGTCGTTGTATTGGTGGTTGGGTACAGTATTCATCTGTCGGTCTGGAGTCAGTACTTTAGCTAGTATACCAATTTCAATGCCTTGTAACACGATTTGATAGTGTCATAATTTTGTGAATGTTTCCCTGACATCAAGTTCCGTAAGCATCAGCTCCTCGGCTCATTCGAGGTCAGTCGCATACTATTAGAATTTGGAGTTTTATCCAGTGTAACACAACTGAGCCGAAGATCGAAATCGACTGAGTGTCAAGAACATAATATTGCCCTCTCTCACGGACCGGCTTTTGGTGATGACTTCCGTCCACTTTCTGATTGGGTAGAAGCTGTAGGGTTTCTCCACAGCGGCGGCAGGTGCCTGACCCTAGTCCCTGTACCGAGACGCGGAGCGATGTCGCTGGGGATAATTTGTGCGAATGCGCCTTTGACTTTCCCCACCCCCCATCGTATTGCCGCCACCAGACAAGCTCCAAGATGCGGTCGCAAATATTTGGTGCCGGCCAAGCAGCCAAGTGCAGGGTGAGTAAACAGACCAAACCATGATGCGGATGAGACATGGATGTGAATGCAATTCGAAACACAAGATCTTTTGAGACCGTCATACTTGCGCCTCTCTACGCTGAAAGTTAGCCAATCTATCCAAAGAACGCTGCTGACAAAAAACTCTCCCTCAAAGCCTCATCTCCTCCCTTCCCTCCGCCAATCGACTTTGCAGCCCCGAAGATGTCTAGCCACAACTCACGACCCGCCTACTGCCCGCAATGTCGACGTCGCCTCGCGTACCCCGCCATACGCCAAACTGCTCTCCCGGCTCGAGGAAGTGCGGCGCGTACTCGGCTCGTCGCGACAATTGACGCTGGCCGAGAAGATCCTGTACTCGCATCTTGAGAGCCCGGAAGAGTCGCTTATGAGCAATACGAATGGTGGGAGAGATGTTCGCGGCCAGGCAAACTTGAAGTTGAAGCCTGATCGTGTGGCTATGCAGGATGCTAGTGCGCAGATGGCGCTGTTGCAGTTTATGAGCTGTGGATTGTCAAGTACGGCAGTGCCTGCGAGTATACACTGCGACCACCTCGTTGTGGTGAGTACTCTTTTTATTCTGTTCATCTTGTGCACCTTTACCTGAAAGGCATTGCATAAAATGGCGACTCTCTCACTAGGACCAATGCTGGCTGGTATGGCGTTTGAGCTACCGTCACCTGCCACGTTCCACGACGACTCTTCTACCTTGATTATGCCGGAAAGCCCTTTTCCCATGCAACATTGTGGTAAACACCACAGCGCCCGTGCCGATTATGATTGTGGTGAGGAGATCGCCATTGGCAATTCCCTCTCCCTCGCTCCTTCCTCCTTCGCGGCTTCCCTACTAACGGCATTTGCTAATGAAGCATCGACAGGGCGAGAAGGGTGCCGCTACAGATCTTCCAGAGTCCATTGCGAATAACAGCGAGATATTCAACTTTTTGGAGTCAGCCGCGAAGAAGTACGGCATTGAATTTTGGCCACCCGGCGCTGGTATCATCCATCAAACCGTTCTGGAGAACTACAGTGCGCCAGGTGTGATGATTCTGGGAACAGACAGTCATTCGCCGAACGCGGGTGGTTTGGGATCAATTACAATCGGTGTGGGAGGTGCGGATGCTGTGGATGCTCTAGTAGACGCCCCATGGGAGCTCAAGGCGCCCAAGGTTCTGGGTGTCAAGCTCACTGGTGAACTCAGTGGATGGGCATCTCCAAAGGATGTGATTCTCAACTTGGCCGGTCAGCTTACAGTTCGGGTATGTATTTTCTGAGTATCGTGAAGTGCTCCAGGCTTACATATGCGTAGGGCGGTACCGGTTTCATCATCGAGTACTTCGGACCTGGTGTGCAATCTTTGAGCTGCACTGGTATGGCGACTATTTGGTAAGTCTTTAACTATACCATGGAATGAGATCAATACTAACAAAGGTAGCAACATGGGTGCTGAAGTCGGCGCAACTACCTCCCTCTTCCCCTTCTCTCCCGCACACATTCCTTACCTACAGGCGACACACCGTGGACCTATTGCAGAGGCAGCAGCGAAGATCGCACAGTCACCAATGCAGCAAAACCTCTTACGAGCAGACCCAGAAGCTGTCTACGACAAGGTGATTGAAATCAACCTCTCGGAACTCGAACCGCATATCAACGGACCTTTCACCCCTGACTTATCCACACCACTCTCCAAGTTCAAGTCGGTGGTAGAAGAGAAGGGATGGCCACAAACGTTTGGTGCCGGCCTCATTGGCAGTTGCACCAACAGCTCTTACCAGGATATGACCCGATCAGAGGAGATTGTGAAGCAGGCATCGGCTGCCGGACTTAAGCCCAAGGCAGATTTCTTCATCACACCAGGCAGTGAGCAGATCCGAGCAACCCTGGAGCGTGACGATACTCTATCTACTTTCACTTCGGCTGGAGGTACCGTCTTGGCAAACGCCTGTGGGTAAGTTTCCTCAACACTCTGAATGAATTCCTAGTACTGACATCATTGAATTCCTTGTATCGGTCAGTGGAAGCGTACCGACGACGTCAAGAAGGGCGAATCTAACGCTATTCTCACCTCGTACAACCGCAACTTCCCCGGTCGCAACGACGGTAACCGCGCGACGATGAACTTCCTCGCATCCCCTGAGCTCATCACCGCCATGGCGTACTCGGGTGCTACAACCTTCAACCCAATGACTGATAGCATCCCTACACCATCTGGAGAGCCTTTCAGGTTTGCGCCACCCAAGGGTTCCGATCTCCCCTCTGCAGGATTCGCGGATGGTAACCCAGATTTCATGCCCACGCCAGGTGTACCCGATCCCAGCATCGACGTCATTGTGTCACCTACCTCTAGCCGTCTAGCCCTTCTCGACCCCTTCCCAGCATTCCCTGACTCCGAATTCTCAAGCCTACGAGTACTCTACAAGGTCAAGGGACAGTGCACAACAGACACCATCTCAGCCGCTGGCCCGTGGCTCAAGTACAAGGGCCATCTACCCAATATTTCTGAGAACACACTTATTGGTGCCGTCAATGCGCAAACAGACGAAGTCAACGTTGCCTACGACGTCAATGGCAAGACATCTAGTATTCCTGAACTAGCCAAGAGGTGGCGCGACCAAGGCATTGAGTGGCTTGTCGTAGCAGAGCACAACTACGGTGAGGGTTCTGCCCGTGAGCATGCTGCTCTACAACCACGCTACCTCGGTGGTCGCATCATCCTCGCTAAGTCCTTTGCTCGAATCCACGAGACCAACCTTAAGAAGCAAGGCATTGTTCCTCTCACCTTTGCTAACGAGACCGACTATGATTCCTTTGAAGCCTGCGATCAAGTCGCTACCAGAGGACTGCTAGATGTGCTGAGGAACGGTGGCAAGGGAGAAGTTGAGCTGGTCCTTAAGAAGAAGGATGGCAGCGAGAAGGTGGTCAAGACAAAGCACACACTCTCGCAAGATCAGTGTGGTTTCGTGCTTGCTGGTAGTGCCCTTAACCTTTTGGCTCGGAAGGGAAGGGAGATGAAGGAAGAAGTTACTAGGAGTGTTGAGATGACTGATTAGATACTTGAACGATGGAATGAGAGTAATTTTGGGGTTGGGAAGTTAAAAGCAAAGAGCGCATGGCGCTGGTGGTAGTGTACTTTTTCGGAGCGTTTCAGCAATCAATGAATATTCAAATGTGTATCGAACAGCCACCTGTGGACTTAATTTCTGCAGATTTTATGTGTGAGAGTTTTTTCCGGTCACTAACTGAAGTTGTCGTAGCGACCACTTTAGGAATTGTAACACTAGTGCTGACAACCACTCCCTCAGAAACGTCTGGTCACGTGGGGCGCACATCAACCTAAATTGCGTTCGCATTTCGATTCCACCTACAACCAGATGCAGAGCCCACCATGGGGACTCCTTCACAACAATCCTCTCAAAGATGAAAAGCACAATATGGCTATGGCAATAATTGCCATTGTATGCTTTGCATCAACGCGTTCGCATTTCGCAATGTTCGCCACCAGTATAATCCACTAGCCTATCTTCCGTCACAGAGCGGTGTCTTTTATTGGAGAAGATCGTAACACAGCGTCCACAATGCCACCCAGACCAAAGGCTATAACCGGTAAAGCCCTGCAGTCACTCCTTACACACATTGGCGCAGCATCGTCCGGAACAAAACCTGTCCTCCTGGAACGCTTCCGGCGCGACATCACCAGACCCCGCCTTTTCAATCGTCATCCAGAATGGGAAATCTCACGACCCACGGACCAGAAATTGCGCATTATGAGCATCGACATGGGTATCAAGAACCTAGCTTTCTGTGAGGCGGATATCTCTTACCCGGCTAAAGACAGCTTAAACGCGACAATGGAGGTCTTGAGATGGGAAAAGTTGGACCTTGGCCCTGCGACACGAGATGTTACAACACACCTTCTCGAACCACAGGGGATCAAAGAAGGGATTGCCGATGCGGACGAAGATCTGGATCCTTATTCTGTGGGTGTCTTGTCTCGAACCGCCTACGGGCTGGTCAAGAAGACGATATTATCTGGAGCGCCCGATGTCATTTTGATCGAAAAGCAGAGGTGGCGCTCAGGTGGTGGCAGCGCGGTACAGCAATGGACTCTTCGCGTCAATACCCTGGAAGGCATGTTGTGGGCTGTACTGGAGACCTTGTATACGGAGCAGCTGAAAGAGAAGATTCCGGAGATGAGGCTATACGACGTTTTCGGCGTGGACCCAAAGCGCGTGGGAAATTATTGGCTTGGGCAAAGTGCCCAGAGCCTTGCTGAAGACGATAGTAACATGTCGCCATCAGCAGACGCTGGGGGCGCGTCTGAAGGACACGATGACAAGGTGTCTAGCAAGAAGAAAGTCAGTCGATCCAAATCAGAGAAGAAGGCTAAAATTGCTCTGTTACGCTCCTGGCTCTCCGCGTCTTCTCTTTCAACTACGCCTACCACCCCCGAAACGACGCCTACCATCTCCTTCAATATCAGTCCAGACGCAGAAGCTACCCGGAAAGCTCTGTGCTCACCCACCAAACCCGTTCTTGGAAAGAAGAGGGATATTGGAAGTGCCCCTGCTGAGAATCTAAAGAGTGCTGCTGCGGATGTCGCAGCTGTTGAGATAAAAAAGCTGGATGATATTACAGACTGTTTCCTTCAGGCAGCGGCATGGGTGAGCTGGGAGTCGAATCGACTGCAATTAAAGGACGTATTGACAAGGGGTGAGAAGAAGAGGACGGAGTCGAAGGAGCATAAAGATGGAAAGAGAGGTCTTCCTGAATTAGACGATGGGATTTTGCTGGAGATGGTAATGGAAATGGAGGGAGAGTGAATGAGATGGAGACAGTAAGGTCACCCAACTCCTCCAATTAACACGAAAAACTTGCACGATCAGATTCCACACGATGATGGGAAGCAAAACATAACCGTACAAAGGAATATTGAAGCAGGTTAGGTCTGGTCTGTCGGTTGGTTACAGCCAAGGCTCAGGTGCATATCGACGGAGCCGGCGTTCACGATGACACGTGCATCAAAGTAGTGCACATACCTTACCAAAGGGGATGCACCTCCCACCAAAAACAATTATCATTCCCTGCTATGATGAATGCCAAGAGACAGTATATTAGACACAGCTTTAGACACTGGGGTGTGATGCACAGCTCTTTCCTTATCCCAGCGCCTTCCTTCCTGGTTTCCTGGTGTCGGAACATCCCAGAGCTCTCACTCACTCCGTCTCTCAACATCAACCACAAAAACCTAAGACACATGCATGCCTTTGCACTGCAGAGTATTGAAAATGGGAGTTGAGCATAAACGGCCCGTCATGCGAGCGCACGATGATACTGCCTCTCCTGCAAAGAAGGCATCGCCTGTGAAGGGAAACAAGACAGTCTCAGCAGCTGCAGTCTTTGGCAAATACAACAACAAGACGAACCGTGGTATCGTCACGCCACGGAACAACAAAAGCAACCGCAAGTTCTCTGCGGAGGATGCAGAGGCCACGAAAGTATTGAGTGTCAAATCGCACTCCAGCTCGCGAAGCCCAGAAAAAAGGGTATCAAAAACGAGGCCATCAGATATGCATCCGCTGAGTCTAGCATTCAAAGGTAGAGCACAGTACACCTGCCAACAATGCCAACAGCTAACATTGCAACTATACAGACACCAGCACTGAGTATCGCAGACACCTTTACAAGACCACGTCTCTAAAGATCACCAAAACGCTAGAGACCCTCCTTCACACACTGCATGAGAGCACCCTGCAAACCATCCCCTCAGCCACCAACGAAGCGGATCCCTCCGCTTCTCCCCTCCGTCTCTCAGCACCAGCAAGATACGAGCGACTAGCCCACCAACTCTACCAGCCCATCTCGCAATTCACACTCAGTCTGCGGCGCACAGACAACCAAGGGCAGAGCGTGCGCTTCGACCAGACGCTCGAGACGCGCATGTTACATTACGAAGACCTAATTGCCGCGCAGACGGCAAAACTAGCGCAGCTGCAGGAAGAATGGGAGGCTGTGGTGGGTGACATTTGGAAGCTGGGTGTCGTGTGTGTGGGTGAGAAACTCATGCCGGGTTTACTCTTCACTGAGCAGCAACAGCGACGACAAAGCGCCGTGTCGACTTTTCAGCCGTCTTCCCCCTCTTCATCTAGAGCCACAACTACAGACGCAGAGTCTACGCTTTTCATTCCCGAACATGACATTTCGCCGTCAATCCGTAAGAAGCATGGTAGTCGGAAATACGTCAGCGTTCTCGAAGAATCAGCATCGACAGACTGCAATGAATACCGCGCCAGCCCAATTTGCTCGTTTCCGGCTTTTATGCATCAGCCGTTGCGGTACTCTCGAGATGGATTCCACATCGTATCAGAGGTACCAGAGGAGCAGATCAACGGATTGGAGAAACAGATCAAGGGGCTGGGGAGGAAGGAAATCGACGGCTTTCGCCATGTCGAAAGGGATCATGAGGCGTTTTGGAAAAGGAAGGCGACTCAGCTTACGAGTGCGCTCAAGGATGATTGAGTGCAAGGGAGGATATGCAGATGGGATATGAGAGGATCAGATGATGGGAGTGCGGTATATCTACATGATACAGAAGAGGTTATGCCATCTGCAAATGCACCAAAAGACGACACATTGACGGAGAAGAAGATCAACTTGCAAGAATATTTGTAAACTTGCTTTGCTTTCCTGTGTTGCTTCGCTCTAATGCTGCAAAATAAAAATCAGTGAATTGACAGTGCAATATATACCCGACCAAGAAAAAGAAAAGTGGCAGACGTCCAAAACACACCCATGCAATTCTGTCGACCCACAACATGGCCACGTCAAAAGAAAGCAACGGTCTAATAGTCTAGATGGATATCTCTGACGCTCAAAACTGAACCTTGGTAGTGCAGGTCGTGGTTTTTTGCTCGCTCATCAAGCCTCAAGAGCCGTCTTAGTCAAAAGAGCTCTTGAAGACCCATCGCTGGTCCTCCGGGTGCTGGAAAGGCACACCAAGCTCGAACAAGGTCATGACAGCGTCTGAAAAGTCCTTGAAGAAAGCGTCGTTGTCCTTGGCGTACAGGTTGGTGTACTGCCTGAAGCTCTTGTCCTTGACGAGCTCCATGTCGGTGGGCAGCATCATGAGGCTCTTTGTCTTGACGTCCTCGAACTGCTTGGGACCGTTCCACTTCTTGTAAGCCCATTTCTCCTCGACGAGGAGCCTGAAGTAGTCGTTGGTCAGGGTGGTGGGAGAGAAGGTCCATGGGCCGTCGAAACCGGAGCGGTCGGTGTGGCAGCGACCGAGTGCGTGGGCACCGGAGAGGGCAACCATGGCGCGGTCGTCGAAGCCCATGCGGCCAAAGATGGCGCGGATGTGGCTGCTGTCCTTGCTGGCGTCGGGCAGACGGCCGTCGGGTGTGCAGAAGGAGACGTCGCGGTCGGTACGGCCAGCTCGGTATGGGATCTTGGGGCCCTGCATCTCTTGGATGGCGCACACACCAGCGAGAATCCACAGGTCCGAGTAGGTGATCCAAGGGTAAGCTTCCTTGACGGGCTCGAGGAAGTCGCGGGCGGCCTTGAGACCGGCATTGGCGCCGTGGTCACCCTCGGGGGCAAAGCGCATGGTTGCGCCGTTGGAGCCACCAGTTCCCGTCATCTTGTCATAGCTGCGACATGTTAGTGTCGGAGGCCCAATAGCGAGAGTGACCGTTGCATGTACTCACGTTCCCGAAGCGTGCCATGCGAGACGCAGCAGCACAGGGCCGTAGCTGCCATCGTCGTAGTCGTCGTGCTCCTCCAGCCTCTTGGCAATGTCATTGTACACCTTCTGGTAGTCGTCGAACCTCGGTGTGAAGACCTTCTTGCTGTTGGTCTGACCGAACAACTCTGGCTTGTATGTGTACAGGCCGTATACACCAGCACCGACAAGCAGAGCGCCAGCGCCCCAGGCTAGACCGGTTGGGTTGCCCTCGTGCTTGTCGGGGCCATCCTCGTGCGAGGCGTATCCGCGTCGCTGGCTGCGGAAGGCATTCTGTGTGGGCGCGACGAAACGGGCAGAGGAACGAGTCGAGGTGGTGCGGAACGAGGGAGCAGCAGTGCGCAGGGCGCGAGAGAAGGTTCGGGGGGCCGATGCCATTGTGGTGAAGGTGCCGTGTATTTCGAATGGACCGAATGGAATCGCTTGCCGGGGTAGGCGACTTGTCTGCCGATAAGCTACGCCTCGAAAAAGCTCAATTGCTAGGTGTAGAGCAGATGGGGGAAGCAGAGGAGTCAAACAAAGTAGAGAACACAGAACATCTCGGGAACGTAGGGGCGCGTGAAAGCCTTTAAAACACAAACGCCGAAGCCCTCGAACCCCGACGGCGACAATCTTTCTTTCTGGAAATCACGCCGAAGGCCCACTTTGATGGCTGTTGCACCAATCACACGCGTGACAGAGCATAACCGTCCAGACCCTTGCGATTACGATAGCTGGATGACGAAGCCATAGTTCGCCGATGGGGGAAAAGCTCGCTCAGAAGCTATACAAAGGTCGTGTCTGCGGCAATGCAGCCCAGGGAAGTCATGGTTTTTGTAGCTTGCTAGCGCTGGACGTGTGGTTTGATGCATGGCCCGACTTCCACACGCTGTTATTGGCTGTGGCGAGGCAGATCGACGCAGGCCAGAGTCGCGCAATGAGGGGTAATCATATGAGGGCTCTGCGGTAGCCGTCCTCAGCAACGACCCTCCCCAACACACTGCTGCTCTTGCTTGCTGTTGCAATTGTGTCTTCTATCGCCATGTCTATGGTGCTTACCATCGTGGGTCCCACTTCTCGACCAACCAGGATCCCGATGTACTAAGCTGTGGGCGATGACTCGTACTGCCCCCACATGCCGTTCCTCTCCGAGAGCAGCGCGAACGGCAAAAGTGGGTGCTTCGCTGAAACGAGTACCTCACTGTCTTGGGCACATGGACATCTGGGCACGTCAAATTTGTCAGGCGAAAAAGCCGATTTCATTGAACCCTCACAGATACACACGTATTAGGTTGAAAATAAAAGGAATTCGAAACGTGGAAAAAAACTACTACTCCTGCTAGCCGTTACTTTCCCACAGAGTCCCAAGTCTTGATCTAGCGCCTTGCAAGGAAATGCTCATGCCCATGTTCGTTACGAGAACAAGGTATCAGACCCAACTCCAATGCCATAAAATGCAATCATTACCCAAAACATTATGTCCTTTGTATACCGATCAGCCCAACGTAAAACATGCAGAAGAAAACAAATCACTGAAACAGGTGGTGGTGGTGGTGGTGGTCTGACTGCGGTAGACCCATGATAGTACCAAGATAGAGATGCGCATGGGGGTAGCCGTCCATGCTGTTTGTGGGCGTTGAGATACCGGACGTCGACGCTGTCGGTGGACGAGAATCATCCAAACCTCTCCTGATTTCATTCTCTGCAGCTTCCTTGACGATCTTGGGTTTAAGAAGATCCCATGATGTGTTGTTGGGATCCTTGGGGATAGTGACAGCGCGTTTGTAAGACGGGCACGCCTCGAGCTCCTTGATACCGATGGGTGGCGTTAGTTGAGCGGCCTTCTCTTTGAAGTAAGCTTTGCGTCTAGACTTCTTTGAGCTGTACTCGGCGGTTCTGGCCGTTCGCTGCATTTCTTCCCACTGCTCCATCTTTTTCGCGAACACCTGGCGTTCTTCTATCTTGGTAGCCTTTGCAGCAAGCCATGTAGCAATCCAGGTAGGAGGCTCATTGGGATCTGCAGTCTGTTGTTGCTTTTCACGGTTGTACTCAGCAGCAAGCTTCTCCACATCTGATCGTAGATATATCGTCTTCAGTGCATGTGTGCTGGCTGGACCAACGCCGACAAAGTTACCCCACGAATCGAAGATGCCACTCGGAAGAGCAGCGCGGATGAAGGAGATGTCTTCACCATCCGGGCCCTTGAGCAAAGCCATGGCTTCATATTCTTTGATGACCTGGTTTGTCAGGCAATCCTTGCACATGCGGCGGAGGAAGGCCCAGAACGTCTTGCGGGTGTTCTGAGCAACAAAGGATCAAGTCAACAAACGTCTCACAAACGGCATGCACATGGGGAGGAACTCACCGGCGCACCGCAGTCCATACAACCGTGGCCATGGCGTAGATGGGCGAACTGAAACTCTGTAAGGCCTGGGGGTGGGTCCGGCATGTCGGTTCCGTAGTAGTAAACCCTGCTATGCTTCCAGAGCATGGGGTTGTCCCGCAGAAAGCGATAGCATGAGGCAATCTTGCTACGCATCTCCAGCAACTGCGCAGGGTCCGAGTAGGAGAGTATTATGAACCAGCAGTCTAGATCAACGCCCTTGGATAATATCTTGCCCCTCCGTAGCCTGGTGGGCTTACGTTGCTGCCACTGTTGGGTAAGTAGTGGGCGGGCCGGTGCGGTTGAGAATGGAGTCGTCGCATTGCATCCGAAGGATACGCCCGAGGTGGTGGCTTGGTCAAAGTCTCTCTTGCCCTCGCCGCCCCGCTTGCGCTTCAGACTGCCTTCGACCTTGGCCAAGGGCACATTGTGAGAGCGCACCTCTTGCGCAAACCCCGCACGCTTTCCAGCCGGCGGCCGACAATTGATTACGGTCGCGTAGGCTTGATCTGGCGTCTGCAGGAAGGGCGTCTGTTTGTTGACTGTAAAGGCGACATATTTGGCATTCACCATTTCGGGTCAGCAGGCCAGCCGCTTTGGGCTATCGAGTCGGATCGCACGCAGTCACACTTCCGGGAGTCGGGTCGACGTTTGCATAAAGAAACGGCAGTATGGAGAGGATGTTGGGGGACAAGTTAGAGGCTGAAGGAGAAGGGGAAAGGAGCGTGGGCGATGCTGAGACTTTCGCGTGCCCAGGCTTGAGTGAGGTCGGCTGCCGAACCAGACTTGCCCGATGGCAAGGTTGGCCCTTCGGATATAAAACCTTGCCCTTACTAAGCTCCAACCGCCATTCACTATTCCTTTGTATAGGCTGGCTACAGGGGAAAGCATGCCGGGACTGCCTTTGGGGAGTTTATGCGACGGCCAGTTCAAGAGCAAACATGCAAACAGATCTCCAGCGGAACAATGCGCTCGTCATTCCGCACTGATGCATCCCGCCGCAACCTCTTCGATTAGGCTCGAGACGCCACACTGCTGATCACTTGGTTGCATCACACGCGTGACCCACGCCACTCGCCTCTTTTTTTGGGGTTTTTATTTCCTTGCTCCTGCGCACTTGGCCCGGCAAAAGTCGCCTGGTCCAGCAGCGGTCCAGCTTGTCGAGGGTGAAAGGCGCACAGACAATCAGCAGCACGTAGAAGCTCCGTCGTGCCCTTCACCCCGTCCAAGGGAAAAAT
>LR132151.1:0-51999 GCA_900634815.1 Paradendryphiella salina | reverse complement strand
CTCCAAGTCCTCGGCGAAAACATCGACACCGAATTTCTCTTGTTGCAAAAACCCCCTGTCCCGCCGTCCCCCCAACCCTACTCCCCACCCTCTTCAGAATCATACCGCCTAACCGCCTTCCTGAACTGCTTCCCTTCCGGTTTCTCTACACTAAGCAAGCTCAGCCTAACGCTCGCTGCCATCCACGCCCCGGTCCCACACTACAGCGACAAGTTGGAAAAGAGCATGGACCGCTACTTTGCCTCGCTGCACCTGGGGAAAATTGTCAAGCGGGTCAATTGGACCATCGATACCAATGACGAGTTGTTCTGCTTACAAGGAAATCATATGAGTGAGGAGGAGGACTGGGCCGGGAAGGAAAAGAAGGAAGAAGCAGAGTCCATTGATGTTGAGAAGATGATGCTAAGGTGTGAGAGGCAAACGTTACATCGTTTGCCTAGGACGGGGGCGTTGGTGTTTGCCTTCAAGGTATGCTTCTATGGGAATTGGGTGACATGGATCCACTAATCATACACACAGACGTACATGTACCCCATCCAGCAACTAAAGGATGAAGGGAACGGCAAACTACTGGCCGAAGCTATAGATGGATTAGCCTTGGGTAGTGTACCCAAGATGACCGTATACAAGCGTCAAATCATCTGGGGCGAGAAGGCCAAGGCTTTTCTTAGAGGCGAAATCGATGCTCGGAACCATAGTGTGTAGATTTACACATGGCTTAATCACTTATATACATGTGTGTGTGTGAGTGTGGCCCAAAAAATCAGTCTCAGTCATATCTAATCGAGGTATAATATATCTGAATAGGTAGCCGGTACCGTGGCTCACCTCTCACTTTCCAAGTGCTCGGCCCATCGAATACGCCCTGCCACACAAAAGGTATAAATGGTTGGCAAGAGCATATTCCATCAACCAATATACATCGCATCACCTGCTTCCAGAGATGGATCGCGACACACCCCGGGCAAAGATAAAGTCGTAGCTCAATAGTCGAGGTGGAGGGTAATCAGTATCCGCACATAAAATCACATCATGGGGCCTGATGGTGGTGGTGTACAAGTCTGACAACAAGAACGAACGTATTGCCGCTCACCTTGGCCTGTCCCGTTTCTTGGTTCTCTCCATGGCTACTAAGCATAGACATTCCATGTTTCTCAGAATCCCTCTTTTTAACCGCCGACACCAGACACAAGTCGACATATCCCTCAAATATCAGATGCCCATTTGTCTCACCCTGAATGCAAGCAAAAATCAATCGTCAAAATGCAACAAAGCAGTGCTAGCCGCAATGCTTACCGACGGGCACCGGGCGTACCACGTTTCATCATAGGCGGTTTAACAACGGCAGATTTGGCGGGTGCCGTCTTGGGCGCTGTCGAAGCCTTGCTGGCAAAGAACCTATGCGCTAGAGCTTCCTTGGGCGAAATGCGCTTCTCGACGTTCATGTGCAAACTGGCAATCAATAGGTCGGCTAGGTCGTTTAGCTCGCCAACGGTAGGCCCTCCACTCGAGATATTCCGGGCAGCGTCATGAACACGAGTCTTCATGTCGCGGTTGATCTTCTTCTGTTGTTCAATCTTACGGACTGAGAGCTTGGAAGCGTTAGCCAAGTCTTTCAGAGATTGCAATGTGCTTACCTTGTTGTATTGGTCGATCTCGCGGCTGATGAACTTCAATGGCGGCCCAAGTTCAAAGTTGTCAAGAATATTGTTAACAAGACCTTTCTTTAGTAGCTTCTCGCTCGGCCATCCTAGACAATCCATGAATGACTTGATCATCTGGTTGTTTGACCGTCCTGTAAATAAAATCTTGCCAGTCCAAAGTTCGTACACGGTACAGCCTACAGCCCACATGTCGACGGGATACCCAACGTCCATGCCGAGTATGATCTCGGGTGCGCGATAGAAGCGACTGACAAGGTACTCAGTACGCTCAATAACGTCTCGCTTGTCAACGGCGGTTCCGAAATCGGCGAGCTTAATAGTCTTCTTGTCAGCAGAGACCAAGACGTTGTCAGGTTTCAAGTCTAGGTGAATAACTTGGCAGTTTTGCAAGTGTTGAAGACCAAGGAACATTTGACGCGCGTAGATGCGCACGGCAGGGAGAGTGAGACCATGACCGTTGGTCTCTTCTTTCAGCAAGTCTCGTAAGTTCTTGGACATGTGTTCGAAGACGATGCATAGATGACCCTTGTGGTCGAACGAGCCCAGCAAACGGATGATGTGGCGCTTGTCCTGTGGGTCTGCCTCGTTGACCTTGCATAAGAAGTCCATTTCTTTCTGACTGGCTCTCCTCATCAGGTCATTTCGGCGAATCATCTTGATGGCGACTATCCTCGGCTTGGTATCTCCGCCGTCTGCTTTCACCTCTTCCGCTTGTGCGACGTTGGCGAAAACACCACGTCCTAGTCCCTTGATCATTCGGTATCGTCCACCATCCACCAGCTCATTGCTAATCAGCTTGTAGTATCCTTCAGGGTCGTCCCAGTTGTCGAGCAACTTCTCATCGAGAACAGTTCCTTTTGCAGCGACACTGGCTCCAGCTGCAACATCTTCTTCATCTTCGTCTTCATCGTCAGAGGCGAACATGTCGAACTCTTTCTTCTGTTTCTTAACAGGCGCCACTTTCTCAGCCGGTAAAGTAGACAGAACCTTCGGATCGGTCTCGCGGTATGCATCCGAGGACACCTCGGGGTTTTGGTTCTTCTTAGCTGCTCGATCGCGGTCATCCAGCATATCCTGTAGTGGATCGTAGTCAGCCGCCGATGGGCTCGCTGCCGTGGGGCTATTTTCCTCGCTGAACCCGCCCTGCTTGTCGATTACCATAACGTCCGGTGACGCGGGTACCGAGTCGAGGTCGCCGTTGCGGGGGGATGCGAATGGAGAAATGGGACTATCGGCAAAGGCTGCTGGCGAGGCGTTGTTTGGCGTGGTCGCTTCTGATGCATTGGTGAGAACGGCCTGCTGCAAAAGGTTCTCTTTAGGCTTCTGTTGCTCGGTAGCAGCGCGGATAGCAGCCCATCGACGGCGCTTCTCTTCACGTGATTCCTGGGTAGGTACCTTGTCTTCGACAGGCGCTGGTGTGTAATCAGTGGTATCATCATCCATTTTCCTATGGCAAACTATTAGTATTTTTTCCAAAATGCAGTACTTGGTCTATGTACTTACATCTCAACATCTTCAGATACGTTTGCCTGCGCAACCTGGGTCTTCCCGTCACCATAAGGAGCCTGCTGTTTCTGTTCATGCGACTGCCGCGGCTTCTCGCGTGAATACTGGCGACGGTGGCCTGTGGGAAGCGCTTCCCGGAAGTTGGGGACGGGGTTGGGGTTCTCGACCTCTGCGTATGAGATGGGCTTCGCATGCGATCTGTCTACAACATCTTTACGTTCTTTGACGAAACTTCCCTGGGGCAGTCCTGGACCTCGTCGAGGTTCACCGTGTCTGCTACGATCAGCATGATATCGCTTGTCAGGGCGGCCGCGCGGCGGAGAAGCCTTGCGCTTGTTGCCCCGTGAATCATTCCCGGCTTGATCGGCTCGGCTTCGTCGATATGGCGATGGTGACCGGTCGACCGCGCGGTTGTTCCGATATGGCGAGGGCGATCGTGATGGAATGTGCTTGCGGCGGTACGGCGAAGGAGAGCGACTCAAGGCGCGGTAATCATCATAGCCACCATCTAGTCCAAAGGACCTGTTTGAGCCGTTAATCGCAGGTTCGTTGCGCGAGTTGACTGTGTTTGCCTTGTGTCGGGTGTCAGAAACCTCGCCCTCTGAAGCAGAGCTCGAGCGAGACATTGTGCTGCAGGCTCCCTTTGGAGTACTTCGCGTCGCTATCTTGGCTTCAGAGAAGAGATTCTGGGCGTCAGCTTGCTTCTTGTTGATGAGAAGATTGAGTGTCTCTATCACTGACTGTGTAGCAGAGAAGAAGAGACAGGAGCGATTGCGCCAGTGACGAGATGAAGGACGCGCTGGTGGATGGGGAACTCGTCGTGGTCTTGTCGCGACTGCATGCGCGACCCAGCGGGGAAACTACCATGAAGTCAGAGCTTTAGATTTTACCTAAGCAAATCACGTGAACCGTGGCAGCCTGCCGGTTACCGACCTTGGGGATCAAGATTGTTGAGCGACCATATTTGCTATGTTACCATGTGCCAGTCAGGATCCATTGAAAATTCGAAGTTCATATGAACTCTTTACCTGCTGCTAGTCTTTGTAGCAAGACGCAGGGCGATAGTGTCACGATTTGATGTCGACAAAAAAATAATCTGTGAAGACCTGTGGCGCCAGAGTATTCAACAGCGGCTGCATGAGCACCAAACGATTGTCTAACTAGGGCGCATTGAACATCGGTCGCGGGGTCTTCGGAACAATTCTAGTCTCAAAGCCAGAATGTCATTGCTCCGGGTTCGTTAGATAGTTGGGCAGTTCGAGCGCTTTGCGCCGGAACTAGGTATCCTCGGTATGCAATCCTGTGTCGCGCAGAAACATGTCCGTATGCACCGTATCTAATGTGGCAGCGTTGGGTGGGCTGCGCCACTTGGCCGATGGCTATCAACAAGCCAGATTCGCGAGCCGATCTATACAATAGAAACATACATGGCACAACTCTACGGATGCGATCTTGGCAGACGCGCAGAGGACATGGCCACGTCCACACGCCCGCGGAAATAGGTTGAGCGATATCAACTGGGAGACTAGGATTGCATGACAATGCCTCCCGGATGACCGTCTAAGCGAAGGACGAGGCATACCAAGAATACATGGTTAGGGCAGTAGTGTAGATGGCTATTCAGAGGCTCTTTGCGGGCATACACGCGCTGGTGTTGAAAGACGGCTTTATGCAATCACGCCGGAGTCGCCGGAGTGTGAAGTGGACATGTCGAAACATAGCCTTCCAGCGAAACACGGACTATGGGTTCGGAGCAAGAGGAAGGCTGAGAAGAACGCCTGGTCCCCGAATGGCCACTTGCGTGTTTCGAGAGCGAAGTAGATAGGCAAAATATGGTGTGAGTAAAGTTTACAGTCTGGAACAGCGAAGGCTGTGGCTGCCACTACGGAAGTGTGTCAGATGACCTCGAGCACAGCTTATGCGTACAGCAACCGAAGGGTGCACCAATTCTAGTGGAAGGAAGAGCATCCGCTGGCGTTTCCTACATCAAAGGCTTACAGCTACAATTCTGCGATCCCCTGGCCCCAGAGACTATCACCGAAGATTCTCGGGGCGTGATGACCCTGGAGCTAAGCTACTTGTCCAAGCTAGCCAGTTGTTGATTGGCGGAACTTGCTTCAGCGGTCGTTGACAAGCTGCACATGAAAAGGTAGAAACTTATAGAGATCCTGGTACACAAGGCTCCATGTAGTCGGGATATGATGGTGGGGGGGGGGGGACCGACGGCAGGGACAGTGGGAAGAAGAGGGTGTTGGGCCTGGACCGCGATCTATATGCCTCGCACGTCTCTGTCTTTGGCACTTGAACACTAAGATCCAGTTTGACGACGCAGCGATGCCTATGTATGCCCTCAAGGTCATAGGCGACTCTTCTCTGTTCTGCGTCATTGATCGGCGGAACGCGGCTTTTTAGAGACACACCACATCATAACCAATTGAAAACTATCTTCTATTCGGCTAGTTCGCAACGCTATGCTAAGAAGTCTCTGTGGCTACAAACCCCTTTGTTGTGTTTTGTAATCACGTGAAATGTATGCCATTCCCAAATACCACGGAGCAAAAGACTGGCGCAGACCAAGCGGGACCTCAGACCCAGCAACCTGATACATGGCAGATCCTGAAGGGTCTGGCATCGGGTCGCTGCGCTTGTATCAGTAGTAGAACAACACGATCTTTACAGTCTGAGACATCGAGACTGTGAGATCTAGTGCAAATCAGCTCGGAGCCGCAAGCTCGGCATACCCTGCATAATGCGTTAAAATTCATGATTTAAGGTTATCGGCGGATGATAAAGACATGATTGGACGAAGCTCCCCATCACCTCAGTGACAACTAAGGATGGTCGCATGTGGAAAACGGCCCCATATTCTTTCTGTGCTCAAACGTCGCATATATGCCCGGGCATCAAAAACCAAACACAAGAGTTCCGGCCCAAGAATCTTTGCCTGCCGATGCGTGACTGACACAACACTATGGGTGTTAAGGGGGTGCTTAAGCTACAGAGTTGCTTGCGCTTCAAAGCTATAGCATGACCTTGTTCCTCGATGGCGTTCAATGGCGTTTGTTGCGTGGGTAAGCACGGACGGCTGAAGGTTCGGTGAGTTAGGTAGCATTAGGTCATGCCCAAGAGCGGGAAACCAATCAGACATGGTTAAAGCTATGTGCCTAAGGAAACATTGTCGAAGACTTGTTCATAGGTGATCGGTTGGCGGCCAGAGCTAAACAAGAAGCATTCGTACATAGAGTTCTAGGGGTACATACATCAGATTGAGCCAAGCTCGGGCCGTCGTTCAAACAATTGCTCGATAGTAATTGTAAAACTGGACATAATGAACAAGTTTCAGTGAATGTAATGCAATAGCATAGAAGCGAACGGCGTCCTGTCACACTTGACCAAGATGGTTGTAACGGTAGTACAGGCTTTGACGCTATGCCCAGCACGTACGGAGGGTTTCCACCCAATCTCGATGCAGGACACCAAGACACGTTCATTTGGCTTTTGGTGGCAGCACATGGCATGGCTTGGTGGTGGCGCTAGATACCCTAATGCGCGTGCGGGAGACCATGTTCCTGCGCATTCCCTAGGTGCTTCGCTATTCAAGCCCCTCCTTCCCCTTGTTGCGTCGGTCTATAGTTTCTGAGCGCTGTGAGGTTCCCTCGCAAATTCGAAATAGACAAACTCGAAATCTACGTCATACGCTGCTGCGCTTGGTGCTCCAAACATACCGCAGTTTTCTCACGGCGGATCCTGGATTTGCGCTTCCACGAGGCGGCGCAGCCAGCAAGTCCAGCTACTTTATCGGTCCGAATTCATACGGCCGTCCCTGGCTCTGATCAAAAGAACGCACTCTGTTGGAAGATGTACCTAATGGCAAACAACTAAGCGTATATTTGAGAGCATGTGAGCGAGAATGAACGCAGACTGTCCATCTGCAGAGGTCTTGAACTTGGTGGAGAGACGGATTTGGGCAATCTGCCGCACGTCACTGCGCCAGTGTAAATGCAAGGTGGCGATCGGCTGGCTTGCTAAGGCGTCACCTAGTCGTAATTACCTATGTTTACACCAAGGAAAAGGGTCCGATTGTCCGATTCCACGCAACAGCCATAACCGTGCGCATGCCGCGTTCAAAGGCAATCGCGCAGCTTATATCCATGCCGAAGTAGCATGGTGTGAGGTGCAAGGAAACTATGACATGCCACAGCGATGTTACAGAGGTACTCGCATTTGGTCTTGCATACTTTTGGCAGGAATTGTTAAGAGCGGCGGTTCCAGCCTAGTCCAACAGTGCCGTCCGCTAACCCGATTCCCCCGCGGTCGTTGGCTGTGTGCTGCGCTAAAAGCTAGGTCGAGGTGCATCCACGAGCTGGTGTTTAGATGGGCGACGCTTTTGAAACTTCGTTCCAGCTCTATGTGCTTGTCAGCAGTTCCACATAGGAGTTCGCCGGGCACTATTGAACCTCAGGCTCAGTGCCCTAGCAGAGGATATACAGAGTTAATGCCCGGTATGCATTGCGGATCTTCCACATGATATCTGTAGAAGCAAATCTTTCTCTCCACTACTTTACTCCAACGTAGCTCCTTCTGTTCAAAGCTCCGCACTGAGACATGCTCGCATTCATGCCTGCACAATCCTCGAATTCTTCTCCGAGTACGTCGGTAGGCTCACCAGCCCGCCAGGACGTCACGCTAACCTGCTGCACAGAATTAAACTATTGGTATGGCAGTGGCAGCCTGCCAGACGCCTTAGAAGGTCTTCCACCGGGCAGCTCAAACCCACGCTTGATGCGCCGTGCCTCGGAGGCTGTTGTACAGGCAGCGGGAATACAAATGTCAGTATATCAGTCTCACCAGATCATCCCAAGGCCCCCACCAGCATGTACGCGGCAGGATACAAGCGATATTCTCTGGTTCGGACCGGACTGGTAACCCATCCCGACGCTTGGTGTGCAGCGGCATGGGCTGGCAGTACCATGGACGACAGGATTCTGTTCACGTCTTCGTACGGCTGCGACCCATATCGTTGAAGACAGCGAAACAGAAAATTCCGAAGTACCGTCACGATCTGGAGATGCCAAGCGGTGTACGGCAATCGCGAGGGACGGTTCGAACGATCTTTCTTTTTTCAGGCAAGGATCTGCGGCGCATCTCACGTCCTCCTGTCGTTGGACGTCTGCGGAGGCTCCCTTGAGACAGAGAATAGCCACTCCATTAGAGGGCTCCAAATTACCGCGAAGGTAATTTGATAGGCGTGCCGGTTTCGCGGTCAGAATGACACGCCCACGCCCACGCCTGCCTTTCCAGGGATTTCCGTCGGCAATTGTTTCGGGATACGAGGTTTGGGCAGACGCGGGGCGGGGTCCAAAGCATCATCGATAGCGCGCAACTCGAAGCAAACCTACCAGACAACAGATGCAATTGCAATGCGCGCTGCGTTTGGAGTTCAGAGGCACCTGATGCTACATCTTCTGAAGACAGGACGCGAATTCGCTGACCACTCTCTAGTCAGGAGCCCTCCGAATGGGACGAAAGCCAAGTCCGACTGCAAATCGATAACGCCCAAACCAATCTTGTGATTCGCCCACAAGCAGCGTCCGCCGCTGCAAATCACAAAGCCCCGCTGGCACCCAAACAAGGACTGGGGGGCGCCCTTGCCAACGCGAGAGGGCAATACCACTCTCCTATCGCAGGCACGTATGCATTGCGGACACCCCGCGGCAAAATCACATCCATAGCGTGTGAGAGCTGCAGAAAACGCAAATCCAAAGTTCGTGGCGGCCCCAATATGTTGCGTCGAGCAAGCTAACAGCCAGGCCCAGTGCGATGGAGTAAGACCTAAATGTAATACCTGTCAGTCCAAGAATCTTATGTGCACTTACGACGTCGCAGAAGATGGAAAGACAACAACTCAATTGCGGGCTCACGTAAGGCGATTGACCAAGGAACTCGAGGACATGAGGTCGGTCGTTTCGCTGCTGGCCATGGCCCCAGATCGTGCATCGGCAGCAAACTGGGCAGCCGAGCTTGAGAAGAATGGCTTCGCGCATCATTCAGCCGAGGACGTCAAGAAAGCGCTTTCGGTGGGCTTCGCCGGAGATTCTCATGACCCACTTCTAGCAAGAAGGCAGGAATCCTTGGCACCATCACCAGCTCTCCCAGAAAGCGACTCGTTCGGGGCTCCGCGTAATGAAGCCTTCGCTGGCAATCCCCACCACATTGGTTCCTCATCGTTTGGCGAATCTTCTCGAGAAGAAAGCTACTTCATTACCCAACCAAAGTCAGAACCAAACACTGACAGGAGCCCAAGCCTAGAACAAAGTCAGCAGTCCTCACTGGCGTATTCGCATGATCCAAACCCAGTGGATCCAGTGGTACCAATGAACCCATCTCCACTGAGTCTCGAGGCTGCTACGACCGCCCTGAACAAATTCAGTTTTGATTGCGCATTTTACCGCAGAACGAAGCGAGATCTTCTTACAAATGGATGGAGCGAGATACAGATCTTCGGTAGATCAGAGATCGACGTCGACACTCTCTTACTAGGCTTCATGGATCCGCAAGATGCACAGCCAGTCTCGACGTGGTGTTCACGGACCTGCAACAGAATGCTCCCAGCAGCGTCGCTCCCAATCAGACTTGCATCTGCATGGGTTCTGACAAAGTTGATGCGGGTAAGTGTTGCGCTTGTAATCCTGTAATGTATTGTAACTGATATACCTCCAGTATCTCATCTGGCCCAGTGCGGAGAACATGAACGCCAATCCGGAATGGTTGATGCCGACGGTGGGCAAGCAGGAGAACTCGCCTTACGACATGCTCATCGATCTCGTTCCCTGGTATAATCCAAGCTTTTCTTGATTACGGCGTTCTCATGCTAATATCTCCATAGGCCCCAGGTACGCCAGCTGCTTTACCAGCGTCCTCAGGAGTACTCGGTTGGGCATTTCGTTGGTAATATCGGCATCACTTGGCCATACGCGAACGACGCGTGCCACTACTGGGACATCGAATCCGGATACACTCGAATGACCCCGCTTTTCGAAAGCACAATCGCCGATTTGAACAACTGGACCATCGATCCAAAGATTCTAGAAATCATGCCGCAACTAGAAGGACATATTCCTATCAGGCCGGTTGCATAGCGACGCTGCGGTCTTTTGGTCCGTTGGTGATGCGTTTCACCCTTTTGGCTCAAGAGGGGATGTCTCGATAAATTCGATTATTATATCCTTACTCATGTCCGGTGTATACCATGGAGGATCTTGAGGCGTTGGTGTTTCCGTTGAACTACCATCCGCAAAAAGAAGTTCTATTAGGGACCATCGTGTCGCATAATACAAAGGCATTGGTGGTATTAAACAATGTATTCTTCTAGGGTCCAAGGGTAGACACAAAGTAAAACAAGAAATGCAACATGCTTTGATATGCGCGATACACATACACGCGGTATGGACTGGAAGTCTTTTAAGAACTGTTCACAAACAGCGCCGGGCCCCTTCTATACTAGTGGTACGATTCTGACTCCGTGGATTTGTTTCTAGCGCATAGGTCCACCTCAGCCCTCAGGCCTGAGGCTCGCCTCTTATGGCTCACCCGTATCGACATTAGTATTCGTGATGCCGAGGCCAGGCCGAAAGAAAGGGTCCGGTGCGGCGATCGATGGGATAGTCTGGCTTTGCAAACTGGCGACCCCGCTAAGAGCTTCACCACCCTCAAAGAGAGATCTTGGTCGAGAGCTTGGGTCGACAAATGGTTCTGGTTGGGTTTTTATTTTTTTCAGGCACGGATCGAGCGCATTGCTTGCGACTTCGGATGATGTGGCTTGTAGGCTGCTGACGATAGGGTGAAACATGGTGTTGATTGGATCCTGTTCCTGAGAACGTTTGTGAATATTTGGCTGGTGCAAGGTCCATCCGGCCAAGTTTCGTTCTGCCACTTCCGTAAGTATCGAGGCCTTGAATACCATTATCCCACCTTGATATAGCTTCGGAAGGCATTCGAGGCGCGTTCTGACGTCTGTCGTCATTTTGGTTTAGCTGAAACTTGATGTGCTGTTGGGAAAGGTGGAGTGATATATCGACAGAAGGTAAGGCGGATTTCAACCAAGAAAGGGCGATAGGTGTCTGGCTGTTATTTTCAGTATATTTTTGCGCTGACGAAGCTTTCCACAGCTATATGAATGCACATCGGCCTGAAACATTGCTCAACGAGAGGATGTAGCTTTAGGGTTACTTCGTTACGTATCTCCGCAAACGGTCTAGCGCATAGCGTAAGCTGTTTGGACCGGACTTCTCAAGAGCACCTATCATCGACCACCATGCGACGCTTCCTTACCGAGCGTCAGTACGAGGGTTCAAGATCGCGAATGTTACTTCTTGTAGGTCACATTGCATGAACATGTCCCGGCAACATGTCACTTTGTCCAGGTCGAAAGGCAGGTCTCGGGTGCATCGGTTGCATACAGCCCGCTCGGCCATGCTCACGCACATATGTCAAATCGCATCCCGCGACCACAACACGCAACCCGCGTCATACTCTGGGTCTGCTCCACTGCAACGGCCCGAGAGGGTCCAACATGTTCTGCATAGAGTCCAGGTCATATGCGCATCGCATTATGTGGATAAGCCTGTACCAGACCCAAATGATCTTCATCGATCATCAAACACATCACCCCAAAATTAATTAATCGGCTCATGTAGGATAGAAGAAGGTGTCACAAAGGTCTGAACCATGCTCCATGCAAACATTCAAGCTGCCAAGTCGTTTTGATGGTGCCTTGCCAATTCCACGAATGTCCCCGAGGTAGCACTACCTGAGTACAACTTACTACTCAGGTAAGCCCTTCTTTGCGCAACTATTTTCCATGTTAAAACTCGAAAAGCTTTCTCGATCAGGACAGGCTATCACGATCCTTACTCGTCGCTAATACATATTAGCCGTCAGGTTGTTTACTTGTCGCGTACACCATATCGTTTCACCAGGCTGAGGGCCATCACCTCTTGGAAACGTACAAGGCTCACATTTACCGAGCGCAACTCGAAACGATTTGATTCAGTATTAGAAACATGCCACATTCAGCACTAGAAGGAGAATATCATGAAAAGTACAAAGAAAAGGCCTGGTGGCAAAGACAGACTCAATGCCATAGTGATAGCATGGCCACAACAAATCGCATGCGTGAGCGAGATAGATGGAGAGATTAGAAAAGTTCATGAACCTTGACGGCGTTACGCCCCACCCCTGCACCCGCAAGATCCCCGAGTGCACTCAAGCGCATCTCCATCCTCGTCATCCGTACGCCCAATCAAGTCGTCCATCGCCGTTATCCATCTAATCCGGTCAATTGCGCCCCTATCAGCCTCCAGGTCGTAGGTAATCTTCCTAACGACGTTGCCAACGTACGCTATAGTGGCCTGGATCATGCTGACCTTACACTGCGGGTCGAGCACACGACTCGCCATTCCATCCTCCTTCCTCACAGCCAGGATGCGTGATTGCGCTGCGAGACGCGATCGCATTGGGGTAAGAGCCACACCTGTTGTAGTTGGTACAAAATCAGGTGAGGGGCCGACAACCGAATCAACACAAGCGGCCGATATGACAGTGTATGTAGACACCCTTTGAATCTGGGCGATTTAGGCAAAAGAGGAACAGGCTCGTCCAATATGATAGAGAAGATGTTGGCCAGGGTAAGGACGCTGTAGATTTCCAAATCGGTGAGTGATAGTCCCTGAATTGAAGCTGCTTTTTGTAAAGTAGCAAAGCACTGAATGCCTTTCTCGGTGATACCTGCAATGTACTCAAGACGAAGGCTTCGTAGGTTCGATGGTATAGCGCTCAAAGCCAGATTGGTGAACGAAGTCTCGGGTAGTCAACATATCGAAAGATGACGTATGTGGGGGAAGCTTCGAAATGTGCCGACAATGGCTCAAAAGTTGAGGTACGCTGAAGGATGGTCTGATCTCTGATGCAAAACCGGTGTAGAGAACGAAGGATGGTTGGAATTGAGGACAAGAAAACGTTCGGTTGGGTGGCATCCGGCGATATAGTGGCTACGGAACACGTCCTCCTCCTCTTCGCTGATATCGCTATCGGCATCACCCAACACTCACGTCCGCTCTCTGAGATTCGTGCATGTTGAGAGAGCATGCGACAGACGGTCAAAGGCGTTTGAGGGTGGAGCATGGAAATCGACTAAGCATTCTAGACGTGGATAAGCCATCACCATGCGAGGTTTCTGGAATATGTTGGATGATGTTAATTCTATTGACAAATGGCTTTGATATCCGCGTAACCACATCTGGAACTGATATGGCTCGTAATTTGGTCGACGCTCGTTAGTGAGGATGTTCGAGAGTTTACAAGTACCTAGCAACCGCCAGCACCATAACCTGGCATCAGTAGTCCATGGAGAAGCTTTTCATGGCGTCTATTCTCTTCTATGTATGTCCAAAGTTTACCTCGAAACATTTAGATGTAGTACTGCAACTACCTTAGTCGGCACTGTGGCTAAAGAAGAAGAGGTGAGAGGGCTGATGCAATTATGGAATGTAGTCGTCGTTCTTGCATTTGGGAGTGGCAAAGTACACAAAATGTATGAACAAACTTCTCCGCACTATCTATGAGGTACCGTGCAATGCCTCAGTGCCGAGGGCCTACCATACAAACACTCCTATATCCCGTATAACTCACCCAAATACAAGACCTGCACGGCCGTTGTCTTACAAGCATCATACTGTTACGAGGCCGATAGCACCCCCACATCGGACAGGATCTACAGTTCAATTAGGAAAATGCGTGCACGCCACGAGCGAACCATGAATTTGACTGCGCAGATGCGTCGGCTGCTTTCCGGGATCAGTGGAGATTGCTATTCGTGATGAGATTTAGCTAAGTGAGTAGCGCCACAGCACACGTTGTCATTGTTGAGCGGGTGTCTGGCCGCATACGACATGTTGTAGGATATGACTAGAGATTATGAGCTGGGTAACCGGCACAATATGCTATACATGTGCAGCCTCGAAGCAATGCGGTTGTTTGCAGCATGTGACAAGAAGAGATATCTGCTCGATCGTGTTCTAATGGTGGTCGGTCATCCAATCCTTGATCGTCGGTTCTTCTCGTCAATCGAAAGCTCGGGCTTTGCGAGGGACTAGACAGGCCCGAGAACGTGCAGATATTCACTGTCGTGGGAGCTTAAGATCCATTATCCGGTGGTCGCTCTTATGAAAATTACGATGACGACGGAGCTTCTGACAGAAGAGGTGGCGTAGCAGCTGGAAGATGACTAGGTTTTGATCCTTTGACTGCACGATGTGTCTACAAGCGTCTGTGCTGCAGAAGGATCGGAATCCACTTCCTCCGCAATGTCGTCGAGCCTCCTAACGATCTTCCGCGTGCTGCCCCTCGCGTATTTGGATTGCAACAAGCAATGCATCAGCAGTCGAAGAGGTCACCAGAGCCTAGGCTAGACCAGGCATTTCCAGGTGTGTCGTGGCCTATATCAAGCGGCAGCCGTTTCAGGCAGGTACACATGCTGAAATGCCGCGTACCTGCATTTGCTTTGTTTTCTGATAGCTGCGTAGTAACTGCCCAGCTGCCTCGCATCGTCTCTCTTTTCCCGTGTAAACAGTCCACAGGCCAAAATCTTGACGCCGACCAGGAAAATGTGATTTACAATCCCGATCTGATTCACTAATCCAGATCATCCGAAGGCACCCGATGTGGTGCTGCGCCGTACCAATGGCTTGCGGACGATATAGGCCAAATTACCTGGAGCAGTAGGTATCGAATACGGCACTAAAATGTCGTGAATGATTAGCGCCCAAATCCTTGATGATTATTCCCCGGGAGCTACCTAAGTAAGTTCGGAGGATCTGGAAGATCTTGGGGTGCGAAAGCGCCGAGACTGCGTTGGATGCAGAAGCGGGTATGGACGCTTGTATATGTGGTACCGTGGCAGGTGGCATTGGAATAGACGGAAGAGTTCGCGATCTGCGGATTAGGCGCATTGCCTAAAAATACGCATCAACTACGATGTTGGGACGAGGTCTGGAAGTTCGTGCGAGATGGTAGTTTGAGTGCGCCTAGAAAAATTAGAGCACCCTATGTAGGCGCATGTACTTCTATCACACATACGGAATAAGTTTACGTCACGTGACTATGGCATTGTAAAGAGAACCAAGTGATGGCAGCAGAGCCTTTTTGCTTGAACATCGGTGTTCCTGGTAGACTGAGTCTCTATGATTTGTATAACACTTACTGCTACACCCCGGTCCCGCTATTGTCGCTAGACGTGATGCTGAAGATCGCGGTTGCGGTACCCATGAACCCCACACGCGAGTATCAACATCCATCGCTTAGACTACCTACCATCACTGGACGCATTGTTCGAAAATATCAGAGATGTGGTATTCGTTAACAAGGTCAATAAGAGCATATTATTGAGATTCTATGGTCGGGAGTGCGGCTCGATACATACCAGCGTACTTGACCTGAGGAAGAGTGGGTGTTTCTTCCAACCTTCGAAGCATGCGAAACCGACGCACAACACGAATACATCACTCAACGTGACCGCTTCATCCTCACCAAGATGGCAACTTAGCGCCGCTATTGCTTGAAACTGTCTGGCTCGTTTTGTCCATTGCTTTTCTCTATCGGCTCGCCATGTGCGGGGCCGGAGGTACGTGGTCATGTGAAGCCGAATTAAGCGGAGCCGAATAGCGAGTGGGACGTTAAAGAGGACCGTCCTTTAGATGAACCAGTCTATGGATGTCACCCAGCAACCAGGTCTAACCTCAGAGAAGATTTTTGATACTCTAAAGGCTCGTCGCTCTCAGCAGGAGAACAGCCTCGACACGGAAAGCTGGAATTAGGATAGAGGATCGCAAGCACGCGATATTGAAACCACAGGAAGGTTTCCAAGAAGTAAGCGGTACCGGGCATGTGACATCAAGATGATATTCATTCAGCTACAGATCTTTCCACATCCAGTCCGAGTTGCTGACTCTGGTCTTCCAAACTATCTTTGCCAAAGTGGAAACCCATTCTAATCTCCCTATTGGCTGGTTGGGACTCCAATTGGTAGGCTTCGGCTGTCGGTGGCCGCCTCGGCACCATGCCAGCAGATTGAAGAGAATACATGGTTTCGAGGATAATTACCGTTAGGCGCTCCGCTCGTCGGATCCCCAGGTATTGGAGATAGGCTATTGAAAGTAAGAAGGAAAGAACATGGTGTTGGCGATGCATATATAGTGGTCTTTTCCCGATGGGTGTTGTTAGATTTATCGTGAGAACCCAGGTTTTCGAGTACCACATTCGTACCTATCATGGCCGCCCCGAGCGCACTGTCATTAGTTTTTTTGGCCGTTGGCCTCATTTTTGCAAAGGTACACATGCCATGTTGTTGCATTCTGGGATGTGCCAGTGACTTATAAACGACAGTTCATCTACGTCGGCCTTACATGCCCCACCAAACACCTCCCCGGTCCATGGTACACCCGCTTTACTCACTACCGTCTGAAGCGCGCCGTCGTCACAGGTCAACGTATTTTCTACATCGATTCGCTGCATAAACAATATGGCCCTATCGTCCGCCTCTCACCCACCGAAGTGGGTGTCGCCGACCTCGATGCCTTCAAAGAGATCCATAGGATTGGAACAAAGTACATGAAGAGCGAATGGTACCTTCGACTGGCCAACTTCCCTAAAGCGGGTGTCTTCACTATGCTTGACCCACGTGATCATGGTCCTAGGAGGAAGCTTTTGTCAAGGTCCTTTAGCAGGACATATCTAGTCCAGAACTGGGAGCCAGTTGTCAAGGAGAAGGCGCTTCTCGCTGTGCGGAAAATGAAAGCCGATGCTATGCAAGGCTCAGCCGATGTGTACAACTGGTGGATGCTTCTAGCCTCGGACGTCAGTGCTCATCTTGCCTTTGGAGATTCGTTTGGTATGCTGGAAATGGGACATGTAAGACCACACACAATATTCAATCACCCGAAGGCTAGCAAAGTACTAATTAATGTATCCAGACGAATCAGTTCATGCGTGTCCTGAAGAAGCTCACAATGGGAGCGGGTATCATGGTCGAAATGCCTTTCCTCCGCCTCCTACGTTTCGTTCCCATCGCCGCAGTACAGGAAATGTTCAACGCCAACGAATTCATCCTCCAGGGTGCAGGTAAGGCTGTAGAAACTGCACGCTCCCGTACTGGAGAAAACAACATCTTCGCCAAGGTCATTGAAGATTGCGAGAAAGAAGGAGAAGGCACCATTGACGACATGGACGTCAAAATTGAGGCCATGAACATCATTATCGCAGGAACAGACACAAGTGGTGTCACACTAACCTATCTCACGTGGGCCGTGCTGCAACGGCCGGAGCTGCAAGCCGCACTAGAAGCCGAGACAGCGGGATTGCAAGAGGGATTCACCGAGAACGATCTCATCAACCTGCCATTGCTCAACGCGGTTATCGAGGAGACACTAAGGCTATACGGAGCTGCACCCAGCAGTCTTCCACGTGTGGTACCTCAAGGAGGTACTAAATTTGCAGGCCACTACATTCCACAAGGCGTGACGGTAGACACTCAGGCTTATACTTTCCACCGCGACCCCAAGATCTGGAGTGACCCATTGACGTGAGTTGCAATTACAGACTCTCCCCCACTGGACGTACAACACATTGCTAACATATGACAACACCAGTTTCAACCCTCAGCGCTGGATCGCCAACGACAAAGAAGAGGTCGCAGAAGCTCTGTCTCCCGCTGCAAAACTTGCTTTCCACCCCTTTGGCGCTGGCGCACGTTCATGCATCGGCATCCATCTCGCCCGCATGGAACTTCGATATGCCGTTGCCTTCTTCTTCCGCGAATGCCAAGGCGTTCGTTTGGCCGCAAACACGACTCCCGAGAGCATGGAGTTTGAGGTAAGCCCTTCTGCATCGACCATGAGCCCAAATGGAATGAAAGAATGCGCGCTGACTTTCCTCTTTTTGTTTTTTTTTAAAGAACTTCTTCCTGATAGCACCAAAAGCGCATAGATGCGACATCACCTTTAATTAAGCCAAGTGGTGGGAATGTTCCGAATCAAGGGACGATTTAGTTAGATTGTTGGGTGTGTCTCATGTTAGGAAAGAAAGCGCGATGCATGATGCCATGGCTTGGGATCGGGAAGGAACATGGTCGAAAACGTCGTGATTTCGATTGTAGCGATGCCATGGGTCAGTGCGACCAGATATGTTTACCGATGTGAGCTACGCTTGCGGGGAGAGAACGTACGACTACCACCATAGTAGAATTTCTACATAATTGAGGGTTGTAAGGTTAAGCTCGACGTGAGAGCATCCAAAAGCGGGAAATGATGTTAGCAATAAATTTTCATAGTCATGTCGCATTCAATTTCACATCACACGTTTGAACTTTGGAAAAAAAATTCCGACAGCACGAAGCACATGAACCGAACCATCGATGTCTGATAACATTCATTAAATTGGCAATACCGCACCCAACAACTATATTACATTGCTCCGTCATGTGGAGCATCGCGTGGTATCATTCTCTCTCTCAAAAATCCTTGGAGCGCTACAATTCCCGCTCGCGCTTACATGAAGTAGACAGCAGCAGCACCGAAAAGGGCACCCATACCGACAGCGCCAGTCTTCATGGGAGCAGCAGCATTGGTGGTCTGCTCAGGGGTGTCGTTCTCGTCGTCGTTGTCATCATCGTCATTATTGTCGCCAGTGGGGGCAGCGCCGCCAGCAAGGGTGGTGCTCATGGTAGGCTGGCCAGAAGTGAAGGGAGCCTCAGAGACGGTGGAAGCGCCCTCGAATGCGGGTGAGCCCTCACCATCGTCATCGTTGTCGGCGTCGGAGACGGTCATGTTGTTGGGGTTGAGGACTTGATCAATGACGTGGACAACACCGTTGGCGATCAAGACATCGGCAGTGACGACCTTGGCATTGTTGACAAAGATACCCTCGTCGCCGACGGTGATGGTAAGCATCTCGCCGTTGGCGGTAGTGAGCTGGGTACCATTGGTCAGAGTGGTGGAGTAACCGACGGCATCGGCAACAACGTGGTAGGTCAAGATGCTGGTGAGGTCCACGGTGGAGAGGTCACCGAGAGCAGAGCCAATGTTCTGGAAAGCCTCATTGGTGGGAGCGAAGATGGTGACGTCGGGGGTAGTGTTGACAGTATCGACAAGGTCAGCGGCGACGACGGCGCCACGGAGGGAGGAAAGGCCAGCAGCGGTGAGGACATCAGATGCGACCATGGGGATGGACAGAACAGTGTCGATGATGTGGATGACACCACCGGTGAAGTTGACGTTCTGAGAATGTTAGTATGGTAAAAGTGTGCAATTTCGCAGAGTACGTACAGCTGTGGTAACAGTAGCATTGTTCATCAATCCACTGTAGAAAACAACGCTGTCGTCCTCAGACTCAGCCTTGACGACCTGGCCACCAGTAACGTTGGTGTACATCTGGTCGGTCAACAGGGATGGGACGAAGACACCATCGTCTGGGATAGAGGAAGCCAGGTAAGATCCGTTGAGGACGTGGTACTGAAGCAGAGCGGAGAGCATGCCCTCGTTGCTGGTAAGGGATTCCAATGTCTCTGAGCTAACCTTCTCAAAGGCTGAGTTTGAAGGTGCCAGGATGGTGATGTTCTGGGCGCCAGCCAATGTCTCCAAAAGGCTCTGGGGGACGAGACCCTGAAGCGTAGAGAGCTCATCGGTGCCAGTGAGAGCGGCAGCGAGATCAGGAGTGCTGTCCTGAGCCCACGCGAGACCCGCGAGGGCAACGATAGAGAGTTGCTTGAGCATAGTGAATGGTGGTAAGATGGAAGGAAGAGGCGATATAGTGAGATGGACAGTTCTCCAGATGCATCACAACCTGAGGGGAAGTACGCCTAATAAGTACTATCACGCCCGGTCGCATAGCCACAAACAAGTCTTTTCGTCTCGTCTTCCCTAGGCCTGCCATGTTTTCCCCAAGCACATCTCGAACCGACGCCACCGGCAAGTTTTGTCCAAGATCTATTGCCCACCAATTGGGCTAGCACATGTAGCACGGTCGTTTCCAACGCGAAGCTTATGCCTCGCAGTATTGCCCAGAGAGCATCAGTGATATCATGGATGACTTTGCCAAGCGACTCTCAAGTGGAGCTATGACACCGCAGAAGCTATATCGCGCGACCATCGTGGCGGCTCCAAGCGGCTAGCGCTCTCCGCATGTGTGTCGTGTGGCACACCGGAGTATCATTGAGGCTGTGAATCTTGGGAGCTTTGTCACTCTTCTCCTACTCTTCCTCTTCGGTTTCCTGCTGCTCTGCTTGTTCCAACAGCGGAAGCCTTCTCTTAGCATCGTGTCCAAGGCTTTCCGGGTTTCTGACTAGGGCTGGACGCGCTCAAGCGGACTTGTATCGACAAATTTCAATCATCAAAAGACTGTTTTGTCTAAATCCAGTGTAAAGGACTCGAGCACCAGACGTCTAGCACCGAAAGGACCCGCGCCGGTCGATCCGAGTTGTGTGGGGTAACAAGGGCTATCTGCTTGGCATACGACACCATCTCCCCATTCGGCTCCTCTCGAAGGGCCTTCGGCACGTAACCTAAACCCCTGGCTCTTGACCATACGGTGCGCGCATCGAGCGTGCCAGCAGCAGATCGAGCTTCGGTACAGTGCAACTAGGAAAGGATTGCGCGTCCCGCAAAATGGCTCCTGTGTTGAATCCTTCTAGTCACTATCGTTTTGTATGGCTGAAGCTAGCATTCCAGTTGGTAGCAAAACTAACTTGACTTCTCCCACCGGCTCGAACGGCTTCATATTAACACGAGCTCGAGCGCAACCGCGTTTCGTTGAGAGTGCCAGAAAAGGTCACTGACGACATTGATCGCCAAATCGACGCCTTTATCTTACCTGCTGATGGCGGACCATTTGCAATAGCGACCTGCCATACAATCGAAGTCCTTCCGCGCACCATGTCTGTCAAGGGAACCACGCCAGATTTTCGCTCTGAGCGCATTCTTTTTGCTCCTGCCTGACAGGCGCCAACGCATCAGACGAGACACTCTCTGTTACGAAGATCGTTCCAGGCACTGTTGTCTCGAATTTCTAATCAACAAACCCCGTCTTCGCTTAGAACAATCCCTGTTCCAATCGTTCTGCGAATCGACGTTGTTCTCACCCTTGCTAGGCTCAGGGGCGTAATCCAGGTTGGTTTAGTGTAGAGCGGAATTACCTCGTAGGGTCGTTGGGGCAATGCGCGAAAAATGTGGGGTAGATCGAGAGTAGACCCTGCATCACTTTTTCTAGGCATCGTGGACTGTGCTGTGGTGTACTACGCCGATGAAGACGTTTGACGGCGGCTCACATAAGTGGTGTATTTTCGCAATCATAATAAACAAAACAATTGTGAACGCCGGTTCATGCTCATAATCTTCATCTGTCCAGGAGCTTTTAACCCATCCGTTGATGCAGCGTTTTCGCTCACTCTTGATGCCAATAACGGTCTTGTCTCCGTCCTCTCTCTCCTCCCGGACGAGCATCCGGTCCACTGTCTCGAAGTTTCTGTCTGATTATAGTCCACACGGAAACTCTAATTGCCGACATCGTTTCAAGAAGAGGCGCCGAGCCGCGCTGTAGATTTATCGTAGCTTCGTCTCCCTTTCAAAGTTTCATCGGACTTGCACCCGCATGCTACCCACGCAAAATTAATCAGACTGCAACGGACTCGATCAGTAGCGTCATGGTCTATAACTGCAGAAAGGTGGCGCCAAAGGCCGTCTTCTCATGTAGACGCCTCCGGAAGATTACCGTAATTCCTCGTAATCGTAAGTTCATTCGCATCGTCACTGCCATGTGTCCCGTTCGAATCAACCCCGACTCCTCAGCATCTTCCCTAGCGACCCCGCCAAGGTCCTGGTTTCTTTGCTTCGACTCTTGGGTGTTGGGCTCGCATGCCTAGAAGACGTCTTAGACTCTGCAGGTGAAGCCTCACGTCGCTTTCTCCTGATGTTGTCTTTCGACTCGGTGCTAGTCGAGGAAGTGAGCGTATCACTACGCTTCCTAAGGCGCTGTGATGACGGGCTCGACGTGGAAGCTTGCGGTTGAGATCGAGGGAGAGAGGCAGGTCGGGAAGCAGATTTCACTGCTTTGGGGGAGATGGAGGTAGAAGTCGCTCTTCTCCGTCTCTTTTCTTGGTCGCTGGACGTAAGTTGAGTAGGCTCTGGTGTACGAGTGGCTGCAGGGCTCGGTGTTCGAGCCCTCCTCTGCATCTCTTCCAGTTCTTCAAGGGAGACTTTCTTCCAGCCGAACTCTGGACTCGTCTCAAGAAGTGTACTCCTCTCCATGTCTTCTAGTTCGTTGAGCGACACTGTCTTCAATTCCGACCGTGGGCGAGGCTGCCGCGCCAGCTGATCAATCGACACCTTCTTCAACCTCGACTCAGCATGATCAGCCCGTCGCGTATCTACTGTTGATCTCAACGCCGCATAAGATTCCAGCATCTTCTCCACCTCCTTCCTATTCGCATCCGAACTCGCTAACCGCACTACCTCAAGCACCAGCAGGAAGGTGCAGATGTAACCGAGGAAGAAACCGATGCGGCTCCAAAACTCATATGTTACGAGGAAGGAGAAGAGTTTGACTGTACTGAGCAGGAACATTGTGGGTATTCAGTGTCGTTCCTCTCGTGTGGAATGGGACAAATTTGGTAGATGTAAGGAAAGGGTGCTAGCGGCCAGCATGCACAATCTTGAGCGAGTGTATTTGAAGAGAATGTAAACAAGTAAGACGGAGAGTATCCGGGAAATTGATCCGGACCCCACGATGCGGTGTGTAGCGTGTGGCGTGCGGCGTAAAAAAAGGTCGTTCTCCGAAACGTTGTTATGTGTATATCGCGAACCAGCGCACAAGAAAAATAAATGCTAAAGTAAAAGTCACAAGTCCCAAACCTCCGTTCAAGAACCTCCTCAAACTCCGGGGGCAGCTGCCCACATATACCACAAAAGAGCCCCCCCGGGTGAGACATCAAACAGCTCCAGCTAACCCGTCCATTCCCCTCGAACCATCTCATACGCCCCTGGCCTCTCAACCGCCCACCAAAAATGCACCGCGACGACAAACGGCCACTGAAACCAATCACCTCCCGTTTCACCCACCCTGCTCGTAGGGTTCATCCCGGGTACTTGGTGTATCAGATCCGCCGCGCCAGTCCGAATGCAGACAAAACCGGGTAGCGGGACTCCCTACAGCGCTTTGTCGGGAGCGAACTGGGGGCCTGGCGGCAATACCAGGGGATGTTGCGACATAGCCTAGCACGACAGGACGGTCGTGTTGATGGGCACGAGGCGCTGCTGCGCAGAGGGGAGCTGGGTAGCGCGAACCATTGTTGCTGCGAGCGCATGGTCTGCGTGTGAAACGTGACGAATGCCAAGTATTGCACTGTTGCTCCGTGTCTTTCTTCTTGCACCTGTGTGGGCTGCACATCAGCTGCATGAGGCAATTTGGAAACCAGGCAAGAGGATGCATCCATTTTACTTTTCCAAAGCCCATGGCGATTCGAAAACATGGGGAGGGGAGCTCCCATGAGCTGTTTGCCCAGCATTGCTTGCGTGTCCTGCTATTCAACACGCTGCACTATCATAGTGATACACCATTCGTGGTGTGTGCAACCCCGACGCCACGTACGCCAACTCCAGACTCAAAATCGCTAAACGACAAGACAACGCCGCGCTCGACCAAATGCAGCAGATGCAACAACCAAACAACTAAAAAGAAATATGGAGAACCAGCAGAGCTCATCGCCCAATAGGCAATACTTCGTCCTCGAACATACTTGCATCCCAAACCCTCTCTTCCATGAGCTGGGCAGCTTCTTCATTGGCCCATCGGCCTTCCCTCACGCCAGTGTTGCGCATGCTGTGACTTGCCGCGTGATTCGCGACGCGCGATTGCTCAAAGCCAAATACCAAGCTCCATATCGTCGCGCAGACCCAGGAGAAGAAGGATGAGATGGGCACCCACCATCCTTGGATGAAGGTGCGGTAGATGAGAGTGGGAATGACAAAGGGATATTTCGGGGCGTACGGGTTGACGCTAAATGGGTAAGGATAGGAATAGGCGTACATGGGCCGACAGTACATCTCACTGCAGAGAAGATTAGTCAACGTGTCCGGAGAACTTGTTCGGCGCATGCAACCTACCAAGCAATCTCTTCACTTATCCACCAAGTGAAGAACAATATCAGGAAGATGCTGAATCCTGTCAAACCGCCCCAGATTTTCCATCGACTGTTCGATGTTTGCCGTAGAGTTTTCAGCCGCTGCTCCCAGAACAGGCCCTTCCACCACCTCAACATCGAAAAGCTCTGCACGTGGCCTTTAGTTGCACAGGCGCATGAACGGTTGATCACCTTGATCATCTCGCCATTCTCTCCTTCCTCAACGTGCTCGACCTGGTCTTCCACGCGCTTCATGCCTCGGCTTGCATCGCGGATGCTGGTACGCGCCGCGCGGAGGCGGTCATTCATGCGGTGCAGATGGAGCAGTTCCTGCTGCCTTTGGCGTTCTGCGTCATTGCGGGGCGTAGCAGTCGGTATTTGAAGGCCTTGCAGAGTATCTTCGTCCATTCCGAGCTCGGTCAATGGAGTAATGAGGTCTTCAAGTGAATTGATAGTAGAGTCGCCAAAGTCCGCTGATGATCGTCTACCCTGATTTTTCGCTCCTTCGACGAGTGCTTGCAGTGCAGATCTGGGAAGCCGAGGGCGGATTGCCTCTGTGACAGTGCTCACTGGCACTTCTTCTTCGCTAGGGACCTGGGGCCTTTCAGGTGATTTGTCCTTGCGCAGACCGGACTTCTTGGGTGATCGCGAGCGCGAGCGCGAGCGTGAGGTGGCTGCAGTGGCAGGTCTCTGGACGGTACGTGGGCCAGGTGTGTCGACCCATGCACCAGTCACCACCGGGGTCTTGGGATTCAACACTGGCCGCTCTACAGGCATTGGGGTCGCATCCACGTCATCAGTCTCTGTTCTGGTCTCTGTTAATTGCTTTGGTAGTTGTTCATCTTCATGCAATGCCTCTTGCGATTCCTTTTGCTCAGTGCGCACTTCTGCCAAGGATGCGTCAGGTTCAAGAACGGCATTGGGTACAGGCGCCTCTTCTACCGCGTTTCCTTTCCCTTCTTTCCTTTCTTTTTTCAGAGGTTCTGCCGGTATCGTCTCTGAGGAGCTGTTCCGCGGCTCTGGGGGCGTTGTCTGTGATCGTGCCGGACTTGGCGTGTTCGAGGCTCTTGCTAACCGGCGCAGTAGGTCTTGCGAGTCTTGTCGCCAATGGGGAATTCGCTTCGGTGGTATTCTCTGCGCGGTAGCAACTACCTCGCGATCCACCGTAGCTACGCTCTCAGCACTTTTGTACATTACAGGCGGCATGTCTTCCCTGCCCATGCCTGTGACTGGCTGTGATTTCCCAATAGATTGCCACGATTGTGTCCGCGAACGCAGTCTTTTTGGAGGCGGTGAGGGTTGCGGGACAGCTGGCTCGGGCTTTGTTGCCCCACTGTTTGCATTCTCGGTTGTCCGCGTAGATGACGGCGGCCGGCGGTGCTTCTGCTCCGGTGAGCCCTCCCGGATTCGATTCAGACGGGCTGTTGCCGTGGCCTGCTCTTTCGAGCTCTCAATCTCCCGCTGCCTGATGTCGTCTAGCACAGTACTTCTGGGTATATAGGGTGTCGATGCGATTATGGACGCCTCGTTGAGTTCAAAGGTAAGGTCCCACTCGTCGTCTTCGTTCCGTGGCGTGCCGTGCATGGACTTGTGTGAGAGCGGGCTATCTTCGAAGGAGCGGCGTGGTACGTTCGCATCGTCGTAGTGGCCATTCATTGCATCGTCGGCTTCGGCTGCGACTGGCGTCTGCTGCTGCTGCTGCTCCTCGTCGCGAGTGATGGTTCGCATCCAAGTTCTGTTGCTCCTGCTCTTTCTCCCCCAAGATGCGGGCGCGCGTATGGCCGGATCGCTCTTCGTGCTCCCGCTGCTGCTCCGCCGGCGGTCAGAGTTGTCGTTTGCACTGGATCTAGCTGTCGCATTGTTTCTCTCCAAGTTGTCGAGGGTCAAGCCTACGCGTGGGTGGGTGCGCGCCTTGGTGAATACCTGGGGTCGGCCACCTGCAGCTTGGCTCAATCGTCGCTGATCGCGCTCGTTCCGGATCATGAGCTTGTCGAACTCGTCTTCCGCGTCGTCTTCCAGCGAGCTCAGCCCAGAAACAACCGAATCTGCGTCGCGCATGTCTTCCCGGTCGTGGTTCCTCTCCTCCATAGCTTCGATTCCATTGGTTCTGGTGGCGGGTGTGGGTCTTTGGAGGTGGGCGTAGCGCGAGTTGAAGACGTTGGCGGACGGCGGGGAAAGCGTTTGGAGGGGCTGGCGCGTAGTCATGGCCGGGCAGTCGTCTGGTCGTGATAGTGCATACTATTGAGCTCTGCAAATGAAACCGGGTATCTGTGTGGGTATGGTATATTTTTCGAGTGATGAGGGCGGTAAGCGCACTGGCTTGTGCATGTGTTGTCGCATGTCGGACGCGTCGTGGCTTTCGCCGGGAACGTGCGCCAATCGATTGCTACAAGGATCGTGGGCCCAGCCGAGCCGTCTCGTGAGAGTTCGGTTGCACCTTCATCACGTCGCAGGCTGTGGCTATCGTCATTTAACATTACAGTTCGTAGCATCGTCTAAGCTATCATGGTTCCTGGTCGTCGATGGCCTTCAATCTCCTCTTCACCATTTCGACATCCGTGTTCCCTTGCTCGTCCCTCCATGCGCGCAACACTTCTTCTCGCATCACCCTTCGCGGTGCTCGCTTACCCGTAAACAGCTCAAATTGGGCGAATGCTTGCTCGGGTATAAAGTCGAGCCCGTCCATATACGTCCACAGCTTGTTCGGTGCACCGCGCACTTGCTGCATTAATGGTGTGTTAAGCGTCTTATAAGCCGTTTCCATCACGATGCCGCCCGTTGGGCTCTTCAACCATTGCGGCGGTAGAGTGAACTGCGCGGCAGGGCCACCATCTATCGGATCCGTAGGTATGCAGGAAATAATGATGGTTGGTTGGCGAAGGTGCAGCGGCCAGGGCTCCTCACGCGACGCCAGGATCTTGAAATCCGGTAGGTTCTGAGGCGTGACTGACGACGCTGTGGCTTTCTCCGTGGAGCTCGAAACAAGACGAGAAAAGTGGGCGACAAGGCTCTCAGCCCTCTCGTACGTTCGATTGAAAATTACAATATTCCTCACACCCAGCTGCAATAGTGCGTAGACGGCTGCCCTAGCCATGCCTCCAGCCCCAATGATGAGTCCACACGACGAAGGCCGCACCGCGTTGGCAGGCGATAGTCCTCTCCGCACGCAAGATCGAATCCCAATCCATTCTGTGTTGTCTCCGTAAAGAGCTTGGATGGGCCCAGATTGGTTACGTTCCCGGAAGAGATCTAGTTCACCAGGAACACTTCCGTCACTATTTCGCCGACGCACTGGTATTACAGTGTTGATAGCGCCAATAGCTCGGGCATGTTGGCTTAGTGAGTCCACGAGCGCTATCACTTCCATTTTGAAGGGTTGTATGATGATACATCCACCCCAATTGGGCCTCTGCACCAGCTCTCTGAGGCTGTTCAGTGATGGGCTTTCGATACGGTTAAACTCATGAGGCATTCCGCACGTACTATACGCAATGTTATGCATTGCTGGGGAAACGCTATATCCTAAGCGTTTTCCGATGATAAACATCTGCATCGGGTCGAAAGTGAATGAGGTATATAGAGCTTGTGTTACTTCTTGGGCCGTAATCCGAGAGTCGTCGTAGGGAGGCGACACTGTTGGCGTCGTATCAGCCTTTTCTCTCGTTGATGGTGCAACAACGGGTGTCAGGTATTTGTTGAAACAGACCGAGCGACGGCCTGCTCGTCCTGTATTGTAGCAGATCAATGGAATTCGGCCATCATGCGTTGCCATTCGGGAGCTGAAGTTGCGGGCCGAGACGTCGTCGTCAATGAAATAGGCCGGTCGCGTAAATCGGACGATAGAGCAACCAAGACGTGCAGCCAGTTCGTATTGCGCAATCCAGAAGTGATTGTCCCATGGCGTATCGGCGTGTAGGTGTCCAATGATCTTGGTCGTACCTCGGGCGGCAATCACGTCTGCAAGCGCGGCTGCGTCTAGCGACAAGTCGACACTCGCGTATTCCGGTGCCAGCCTCAAGCCATGGCGTACATGTTCCAAGTAGAGTGTTCGCGTGCAGTCTGTGGTGGATCCTGGAAGTACGTGGTAGATGATGGGAACTACGGTGCTTCTTCGTACTTTCGATATGCATGCGCTAATGTCATCCATCAAGTCGGCCACGGGGCGTCGTTGGTTCGGATCAAGGACGATTTCGAAGGCGTCGGATCCCATTTCCAGGCTTTGCACATCTGCATTTTGAGCCAGTATCTCTTCGAGCGATACTTGAACGGCACAAGTGTATTTGCGAAGCTCGGTTGCCACGTCCGACAGCGGATACCCAGGCTCCAGCGGCGGAATCGACGGCCCAACTGAGCCATCCGAATGCTGGGGGGTTGTGATTATTGAGAGAAATTTGAGAAAGGTTCTTTGGGCTCGTTTCAGTGTAAGGAATGCGGGAGCCCCGGGCTGATCGGCGGAGGCATCGGCGCTGGCGACCTTGATCTCAGAAACATTATAGAACTCATAATTAGAGCAGCGCCGAAGCATGGGTGCAGTAAACGCTAGCATATCTTTCAGTCTCTGCAGGTCGGGTCCTCCTAGATAGCCGTGTAGACTGGGCAGATCACGTAGCACATGCACCACAGGATGTGCTCTACCGAATTCTTGTATCAAGGACTGTCCGTTTCTCTCCAACGAAACCCCATTGCAGACAATTATCGCGCCTTGATCGTGTTCATGGAGAGTGTTGCGCAGGAGCTCTTCCTGGCGCAAGTTGTAGTTGGCGGCGCCAAATTGTTTGCGGTACCTAGCAGGAGAGAAACCCGTCGCCTCTTGGAACAGATCGTCCACGTCGAGAACGCGCCGCCGGCAGGCCATTGAAGCGATGACGGCCAGCGTAGATTTTCCAGTCCCAGGCATGCCAAGAAGTACTATGGAGGCATCAGGCCTGAATGTGCGGCGGCGATAGCTCGCTGAAGGGACGGGGGCGGGGGTAGCGCAAAGTGTGGATCGAGTGCTTTCCATTATCGAGGCTACCGTTGGTCAGTACTGCAGTGGACCCGACAATTGAATTGTTTCTTACGCATCCCGTCCGCACTGAGCTTGCGCCTTCGGGGACGTCTCGTGGATTCAGGCGGCGTCACCTCGCGTGCTATCGAGTGGTGGTAGGAACGGTACAAGTCTGTGGTCTCGCCATTACCCTCGTCTAACGACGCAAAGATGCGTTTGGTCCCGACTGCCGCGGAAGCCATCGTGGAGGCGCAGATCCAAGCCAAGGACTGCGAGTGCAACAACCTCTACGTTTTTCCAAACTGTGAAAGCTGGCCTTCGAAGATTACCTTCGTACAGCAAGAAACGTGCGCAGACTATGGAGCCGGAAGTGTCTGCGAGGACTCGAGGTATGCATGGTATGGAAGTGATGAGAGGAGCAGCCGTCACTCATCCGCTGGAAGCCTGGGGAGAGACGAAAAGAACTGGAAGAGGTACAGCCGGAGCATCTACGCGAAGTCATGTCGTGATGGTGGTGGAGCGCCGATGCATACCATTTCGTGGGAACGACCAGAGCCGGCCGCCGCATGCCCCGGATAAGCCTTCTTCCCCTCACTTGCGTGTCCCGAAGTCGCGCAGACGCAGCACGTCTTTGCACTCCTTTTGCGAACCATGCACACCCTCTTCCCGTCTGCCAACTCTCAACCTTCCATAATAAACCTCCAGACCTGCAGCCACTGAGCCCTGCAGCGCCCGCGGACCAGCCAAGCTGTGCGTTTGCCTTACTCGCTGCCGACATCGCTCACGTGAACTCATCGGATTGCAGGACTCTACACGCGAACCATGCAGCAGCACCACCGGCGATCCTATTCTCCGAGGTTCATTTCAGTTTCCCATCGTATTCTGCGTATTCCATCGTATCGGGCCCATGTCTACACAAGCCCAGGCAAAGCGCCGTTCTGCCCCTCCGCCGGAAGAGAAACCTGTCAAACGGACCCGGGTGTCACGAGCATGTGACCAATGCCGTATCGCACGTGAGAAATGTGACGGTCTTCAACCAACTTGCTCTACCTGTGCAGGGACCACCAGGAAATGCTCTTATACAGCGAACCCCAAGAAACGAGGTATCCAGCCAGGCTATATCCGCACTCTCGAGCTAGCGCTTGCTTGGCTGTTCCAGCACGACCCAGGAAATGAGACTGCTCTTAATGAGAAGCTAGCTGAAGAAGGGGCTTCGTCGTTACTGCTCAGCCGTGATTCGAAGGAGTCAAACAAACTTCATAGGCGATGGCGTAAAGCGAAGTTCTACATGGGCGTTGACAGGCAGCTGTCTGGAGGAGAGCCCTCGAGACACGAGCAAGCTGACACGCTTCTTCCTCCTAGTAGTGACGAGGATACGGATGCCGAAGAGCCTTCAAACAGCAAGGCTGGCCGTAGCCAGCAAAGTAACATACGGCTGCAGCCCAACCCTGAGCCTTCGAGTGTTGCACAACTTGTAGCAACGTCCATCCCTGCCCTGGCGACAATGCCGCCGGATAGCTGGAAACTCTTCGAGATATACTTTACCAACGTTCATTCTTGGCTTCCAATATGCGAGAAGCATGATATACTGAAGTCAGCCTACTCTTACCCCCTGCAGAGCCTTTCTATCGATTCGGACCAAATCGACTCTGGCTCACATGCCGAGCTGTGGAGTGTTTTGGCAGTTGCATCACTCTACGACGCAAGCACAAGGTATGGCGAATCGTCAGATTCATCCTCAGCCAGGCCCTCAAAGCTCTACGAGACCGCGAAATCAATGATACCTAGCGAATCAGGACGATTCGACATTGGACACATCCGAGCCCTGCTCAATCTCGTCGTGTTCAACATGTCTCAAATGCTGACGGGTGCGGCCTGGCTGCTTGTCGGTTGCGCGTCAAGACTTTTGGAGAGTGTAAACCGGCCAATGCTTGTGCATAATTCTAGGCACAAGCATGTCTACTATGGATGTTTCTTGCTCGACGGTATGCTAGCGCTGCAACTCAAACGCTGGCCACACTTCCGGAAGAGCGATCTGGAGCATTTGGGGTCGCTTGACGAAGATGGTCTGGAAGAGTGGCAGCCTTGGTCTGGCTTTGATGACCCCTCATATGAGGGGAGGATGTCCCCACTTCTCTCCCTGAGTACCTTAAACAACGTTATAGAACTTGTTGACCTACTTGTGAATGTTCAACAACCACCAGCACGGCGTATTTACACAGAAGACTCTATGCAACGTCTTGAAAGGTGGAGATCATCATTACCAGCGAAACTGGGTTCTTTATGTTCTGCCAACGCATTTTCATTCATTACCCCACCGGCCGTCTTACTACAAGCAACTTATCATTGCGCTTCGTTTGCCTCCAACCCTTCGGACTCAAGTCTTCAGCGGCTATTGACCGTTCTGGAGCAATGCCAGTTGGGTCTTGGCATCCAGCGCCTGCCAACACCACTCCAAAGCCTCATAATTGCCACTAGTAGGCTTGCCAGTCAGCTTCATTTGCACGATGCGACTCAGGCTCAGCTCCAGAGGGTGTGGACGGGCATGGCCACAGCATGGCCTCAGCTGAATGATCAAGATACGCCGCAAACTCTTGGAAGTACTACTATACCGACCAGATACTCTACAACTGGTATGGCTTTGCCCAATCTGGAGTCACTGCGAATGATACCTGGTGCGCGTTCCATAGCTCAGCCAACAGCACCCCTAAATTCGCTCTTCCCCAGGTCACACTCGACAACCAGATCGCTCCTAGCGGTACCTAGTCCATCGCAAACAGAACCAAGATACCCAGAGCCCATGAGTGATCTTGATAACTTCTTTGACGAATTGGCATCGCTTGATAGCGCATCGCGACCCGACAACCAACCACAATTCATGCAGAACCTCGGCTTTGGACCGGAGGCGAGCATGGCAGATCTGTTCAGCGAATACATACCCATGCAGTCATCTAGTTTCTTGGCACGCGAAGATGCACCGCCGACAAGTTTTGACCAATATGCCTTCTATGATGCGAACTGAAGAGGTGGAAGTGGACTATCTATGCACGTGCCACATCATGCTGTCGGTAGTTGCCTGGAGGGCGTCAGCGCTTCAAAGGATCACTCCGATGCCACGTTGGTATTGACAATACGGTTGGAAATCCAACAGATTCACGTGTCTTCTTCTTGCATTGGCGCATTCAGGTTCTCCGTGGCCACGACGCTTACCACCGCATAATGTCAGACCGTATGACAGGCGACAAAGAAGGATTTGGAGGGTTACCTGGAGACCTCGAAGAAAACAAGCTACCAGTTGATCAATTACCAGGTCACAATGTTCCCAAGTTGCCGATTGATCTGAGTGAGAGTATTGAGCGAACCAAATCCTGGGTGGCTTGAACTAGAGCATGCCATTGAGTCCGGACATGATACTTAGAGGCATCTGAAACACAAGTCTTCCCTGAAATTTACACCCTCATTTTCAGATTCAGATTCTAATTGTGGGCCCAAACAGAAGGCGTACCGTACGTACGAGCCACTTGGACAAGGGGAGATGCACATATACTGCTCCCCAACAAGGACGAAGAAACAATTCAATGCGCAACTAGTAGACTCGTACTCGGTTCAAAGCCAAAGTACGAAGCTATAATCTATACTTGGGACACATCTTCCGACAACTTTGTTCACATCTCGCTACACGGAGAAACTCGGCTCGCACCCTTAAATCTCGTTCACTCTCTCTACAATCTTCGACATGAAGACACGCCGTGAGCCTTATGGATAGATGCAATATGTACGTGCCGTCATTCCCCGTCGTTCTAGAACCCTACTACCTGACTCTGATATTGTTTTGCTATAACAAGCATCAACCAAACCGACCGGAAAGAGGACGAATATTCAAGTTGCTTTCATGGCTGAGATTTGTGGCCTATCCTCACGTACAATGATATAGCTTGGAGCTGAGGAATGGGCTTTCATCGGCGCGGTCCTGTCAGTAAGTCAAGCGCCGTCTTTCCGCGACATAGCTGAGCCCGAATTTCCTAGAGATACTACGGGTGCGATGTGCCGGAAGAGCTTGGAGCTACCCTACCCCGATATTCTGGCACATTCAGTTTGTTGCAGCGACTTTCAAATCAAGAGCACCTGCTCTATACGACTGAGAGTGTGCTTCATGTGTTGTGGCTCGTCCAGGTAACCGAGCTTAGCTGGTGGGAACGTATGTGGGTGGTACAGGAGACTTTGATGTCTCAGGACGCACATCTTATGATGGGTAAAGCCACTCTATGTTGGAAAGTTGTCTTCCAGGCTATATCGAACTACGTCGCTCATGCCACAGCATACTGCCAGTTTGTGAAGGTGCCCGAGCCATATAAAACATACGCTCTCATTCCCAAAAATCAAATGCAGCAGGCAGATCAGATGATTCTGTCATTCTAGCGCACACCCACTGGTACAGAAAACGAGTTACCTGCGAATCTTTGTATGTTTCAAAATCGTATAGCTTCACTACCACACGACAAGGTCTACGGTGTGTTGGGGATTATCTACACCAAGAACACAGTGATAACACCGGAATACGGGAAGTCGTGGGTTACACTGTGCAATGACACTGTTATCGAAGACATTCGAGTAGGTCAAAGCCTTCACGCTCTGCAAGGCGTGCGCCCGGACCCAAGAATTTTATTAGCCTCGTCTTAGGTAATAGATTGGAGCGATCTGAGCTACTGGGAGAAAGATCGAGCTAGGATCCTTACCAAACTTTACAAAAAGCTATATTGCGCCACTGCGAAGCACCCGGCACAGGTCTCATGCGACAAAGTATCCCAAGCGTTAAGCGTCGCTGGTAGTCTGGTGGACCAGATCGTCTATACAGCCAGCGTCCAAATCACTGAACTAGCATCTAACCATGGTTGGAATTTAGAGACTTTCCAACGTATGCCGGCACTGCTAAAGAAATTGAAGCAACATTATATCATGACTCGTATATCAGTGGCGGTAGCGCTTTCTCGGCCTTCTGGCGCACATTACTAGCCGATTGCATTGTTCCACAGCGCGAAGATGATAACGTCTTCTACGACCAGAAAGCTTCCGAAAATTCCGAGCCATCGACCAGTCGAACTCGTCCATTTGATCTCTTCGCCTTCCTATTTAGGACGTTCAATGTAGATTCTTCAAGCAGGTGGTGCCTCCCTCCTAGAGAAAGCCACAGATGGAAGTTTCCCGCCGTAACAGATATCGACGTGTCGATTGCTAGAGCGACAGCTGGGCGCTGCATCTTCATCACATCACAAGGATACATTGAATTGGGACCTGACGGTATGCGAAAAGGAGATCAGGTCGCGCTTCTCTTAGATGGCACGACTCCCTTCGTACTTGGGTAAGAGTTTTCATTCGCTGACCCGTCAATGGGAGATGAGAATGCTTTGTATTCTTTACTTGGAGATTGCTATATGCAGGGGTGTATGCATGGGTAAATGGTCAAGAGTCAACGAACAGATGAGTGGCCGATGCTTATTTTGAGACGATCGGGTCTCTACACACCTGTCACACGTAGGCTTATGCAGAACGGCTTGTACCATTGCCATTTCCTAGCGCATTCAGACCTTTCATTAAGCTTAGTGTTCACTTCCCGCCTGGCTACGCACATGGGGTAGCGGAAAGATACCACGTATAACTTATTTCTTATTTCTTATGGGACTGGATATCAACGCGATCTAAACGACTGAGAACCATGTACTCCCCACTACGGGCCAGCCATTCCATCCATACCCCCAATCTCCTTACTAAATTCCTCGAAATTGACTCCTTGCTCCTCAAACATCTTCTTTACTTTTTCGGCTGCGGCAGCCTGCTTCTCCGGTGTGAAGCCACCAGGGGCATTGCTCTCATACTGGATAAGCTCAACCCAGCGGAAGAACAAACTCTCCTTGCCCATTGCTGTGAGCTTATCCTTGAATGCTATGACCTTTTCCCTCGCTTCTGTCTCGGACCCTTCGTCTAGCTTGGAGCACTCCCACACGGCCCACTGTCCGTTCTCAGTCTCAGGGTCACCAACGTATACGAAGACACCTTTGCGGAGGTGATCGAGGGTGATGTCTTTGCGGTCGAGGAGTTGTGTCGCAGCTACCATACCAAAGAAGTCGAGATCGAAGTCGGCGTCCATAAGCATATAACCTGTTTTCTCTTTTAATCGTTTCTTGTCCACCGCTGGTAGGATGCGTGTCTTGAAAAAAGGGCTGTCGCTTCCTGCTCTGCCACTCCCTCCTTCAGCCTCGCCTAATAAATCTTTCGCTCCCCAACCCCTGCTCACCCGCACGTACACTTCTTCGTCCCTGAAGCCCACGTTCCATCGCCAGCTAACCGGATTGCCTGGCTGCTCGATAAAGAAACTCCATGGCCATGGCCCGATAATTCTGAATAGGATAAAGTCGAACAGGAACATGAACATGCGCTTCCCGACTTGCCATAGCAAAGACCCCCAGGTAGTATCCCAGTATATGGTTGTATGATTGTGGTTCCCGAGAACGGACGAGAGGATGTCTCGGTAGTGAGGTCCGGCTGTATAGAGGCGCCATAGCAGGACAAGCACGAAGCTGATGTTTAAGAGGAGCGGCACGTAGAAAATGCGCCGTTTGAACCACGCTGGATGAACGTCGACATGGGTCACGTAGACGAGCGAACGATCGAAGGTATACAGGAGGTTTTCGAGTTCCGCGGGTGCAGGTGTGAAGGGTGGTGGGAGAGCTTTCTTCGCGACACCGCCGGCCGATTTACCCGCGCGCTGCTTCGCTTTGGGCGCCATTGTGGTGTGTTATGATTCAACCACTGTCACGTGTAGGATCAAGGAAGCATTGATGATAGCGGTGAAGAGTGATGATTGCTGTCGATGGTTGTTGGACCGATGCGACAAAGCTCCGTTCCGAGCATCATTCCGATGGGTTTTACCGCGCCGAAATTCTGGGGTAGCGGCAACTGGCCATGCGACACATGCGGAGCTTCATACTCGACTCCATACCTTGATTGCTCTTTTCATTAGGAATTCTCAATGATTAAAGCGCGAAACCTCTCTTCTTTGCGGTTGCCGATATGAGTACAGTCAGACATTTAGCCCTAGATCAAACAGTCACGTACGCAGTATTAAGTTTGGGTCTTGACGAACAAGCAAAGTCGGCGTTTCCCAAGTGAAGGCCGATACAGGCATCATTGGTCGGATCTATCTCAACGTTTTCGCCGATCTTATCTCATCATCTACTGGAAGCGACATGTGCAGATCCGGCATTGCTGTGGAGACCCGGTTCACCGTCAGCCGTCGATAACGTCAGGATGAATGTTCGTCATAGCCAAGTGCCGCAGCACGAGTGTGCTGCTTTGAGCAGCTGAGACGTAGAGGTGATACGAATTCAATTACAGGAGAGGAAAATGAAGAGGTTATGTTCACTAACAAAAGCACGTTGCCCTATGAAACATCAGAAAGTAGATCTTAGCGAGATCGACAGATCCATGGCTTCGTATAGCTTCGTGTACCATGGGTCTGGCAAGGACCCACATCCCGGCACCCCATGTCACTGAAGGAAGCTCTGTACCACACTGCCACATTAAAGCACAGCTAAGGATAGCTCGCATGCAGACGCACGGAACCACTACTCCGCCCATTGGAACTAATCATAGAGTCGTTGCTACACACTCATCACCTAGTTTGCTTATCTGGGACCATCGGGCCTCTTGGCCTAGCATGCCAACTATTATCTAGACCGCAGCGGTCGCGTGGTCATAGAACCTAATATACGCCATCATACCCTTCCTCGCCGCCAGGTTGTGAAACTCTTTTGGTTTGCCTTTGACCTTTGCAGCCAACGTTTCGCTCCCCGTCATCGAATAGTAAACATGTCTTCGCAGCAAGGAACGCAGGGTCCGGTATGTGCTGTCAAGTACATACATTTGAAGCGCACAACTGACATTGAATAGCCAAGTGCGTCAAAACCAATTGGTCCCCCATATGCGCCTCAGGATGCTGGGTTGGGCGGATCACCTAGCATTGTGCCTGATGTGCCCGTCTCGGTCATCTTTCTCGTTATCTACCTGATATTCGGTGTCATTCATATCAGGATATTCAAGGGCAACAAGCATCGTGGACACAAGTTTATCTTCAATGGCGCGATTCTCGGTATATTCCCATCACCAGCTTCTGAGGACAATGGCGGCTAATAAACGACAGGTCTTTGCAAGATCCGAATCATCACCATGACATTGCGCATTATATGGGCCAATTACCCCCAGAATGTTGGCCTTGCTATCACGGCGAACGTCTTTACTTACATAGGTACCATTATTCTATACATTTTGGACTGGTTCTTCGTCCAACGAATCGTCCGCGCCCAGCACCCGAGCCTAGGATGGTCGACACCGTACCGCATCTTCCACAGAGCTGGGCTTGTAGCTTTGGTCACGACTCTGCTTGGGCTTATAATAAGCCAAATCTGGAAATTCTTCACACTCGATCAAACAAAACTCGACGTCTTTCAAATCCTGTACCTCATCGCCCAGACGTATTTCACTGCGTTCTGCTTCGCACCCATCATTCTAGTTACCGTTTCTCTCCTCGTCCCGCGAACTGAGGTCGAAAAGTTTGGCGCTGGTCGGCTGAGATACAATATTACCATCCTCATCATCTCAGTCTGCATTCTCACCATTGGGCAAGTGTTCCGTTGCGTACTGGCCTGGATCCCGGCAACTCCTATGCTCGATGTTCAGCGCGGGAATGTCGAGCTGCCCTGGTACCTATCTAAGGCGAGCTTCTACTGTTTCAACTTCGTCACCGAGATCCTTGTCATCATCATGTTCGCCATTGTCCGTGTCGACCTTCGTTTCTACGTGCCGAACGGCGCGAGGAAGTCCGGGGATTACTCTAGAAGCCATTTCGATCTGTACGACGCAGACGAGAAGAACCCGCCTCTTCCTACTATCTTGCCAAGCCCAAAGCTTCAGTCGAACGGCTCCAACCAGACCCTTCACCGATACCAGTCTTCAGTCTTTGAAGACACACAGACACTGGCGGATTCGCTGCGATACCCCTATTCGACTCTAGAGGTGGACCAAAGGACAGGCAATTGGAAAGTCAGACGCCTTTCTGGAGACTCGGCGAGAAGTTGCCACACCGCTGGTTCATTTGCTGGATCATCTAAGACGACACTTCAGGCGAGCTCTTCTAGAGCCACATTGAACGACAGAACATCTCGTGTAGTTACTGATGCGCCTCCAGTCCCAGAGCTCCCGGCTGAGTGGCCATTACCTGATGCCGCACCACCTCAAGGCACGAACCCAGTGTTAGAGCACATCAACACACCATTACGCCGGGTTACACCAGGCCAACAAGCCTACGAGCTCGAGACACCGTCGCGCCGGACTACATCGGGCCCACAGACCTATGAGCTTGAGGACCACCAACTGAACGACACGGATGTGGGCGACGCGGTTATTGATGCCTTATTGAAATTGGAAATGAACAGCGAAAAAAGGACATCGAAATCTCCAGTCACACCGCCATCCGGAAGCCGTCGCACCAAGAAACAACATCAGATACGCAGGCCGAAATCGCCTGTGAAAGGCAACAACGGTCGATCATCCCCGAAGAGGTCTAGCAACTACACTGCCTACCCACCAAACCAATCCGCCCATCGTAGCCGCGCCCACAGCAGCTCAACCGGAAGGTCACCCGTCACGGAAGAACCCCCCTACCTCTCGTCCCCAAACCCGGCCCTGATTCGATCCCAATCCTCATGTCGCTCTCACGTTCCAGCCAACCCTAACCTAGAAATCATCTCTCTCCTCAACCACATGAGCGGAGACCAAAGTAGTCGCATCCGCGATGCATCACTGTTACGAGCGCAGGCCAGTGCTAGTTCTTTAGAAGCCAGTCCCATGACACCAATCAACAATAACGACGCCAGCCTCAATAACTTGAGCAAGAAGAACAAAAATAACAGCACAACTAGTAATGCCAATGTGCCGACCGAGCCTTTAGGTCCCTCACTGCCCAGAAGAACGACAGAAACGAGTTCAAATTACAGTAATGAGTACAGTTCATCAAATGGGGATGCGGATGGAAGTGCGAAAGTGAACAAGTGGGCGCAAGCGGAGTTTCAGCGTTTCAGTGATGATGCGCCGCAGTTCAGTTCTCCCTAACACCTTCATCCATCTACCGAGTTAATTGTCGATATGATGGTCATCCTTTCGCGGTGTCTTTTACGAATGAAAGTATAGGTCGCTCCCTTTGCATATATACATCCTTGCGTATATTTCTTTCATCTGGTGTTGTGTAACAAGGGCGGAGCGGGGGCGCTCTTTGGTCCTTACGTTAAGAGGAGTATGTATTTAGGCTAGGCTACACAGCGCTGGGACACGCTCTCTTTGTTATTCTTATGTAAATATAGCAAACTTAATCCTGCTTTACGTTATCACTGCGGTCCACTGGATGCTAACGCAAAGTTTCACTGACGACCTATTGTAACAAATTTTCCAGTTTTCCACACGCTGGAACCCTAGGGCCAATGGGGGATTCATACGCACTCACTAACATACAATTCCCTTCATAACCACAATCACTTCTCGTAAAAAAAAAAGGCGCCCATTGGTTGCGGTAAACTGCAAACTAGCGTTATACTTCATAGACAACAATCACGACGAGGTGAGAAATTCGCCACATCATAGCACTTCTACCGCCAGAATGCCACTCGCAAAGCGTAACTACTAGCCTCGACGCAGGTACCTACACAGGTACCTATCATCTCGTGGCGAAGGGCGATACAGTATGTATGCATCTAGGCTGTGCCACAGCGGTGAGGCAGCCGACTGTACTAGAAAGAAACTGGACACTTCGCATTCACACGACAGCGGCGAAAGCGAAGAATAAGAAGGACTCATGGGTTCAGACGTCTAGAGCCTCAGCTCTAGTGTCGTTTAGCAAGCGAAGGAGGCGAGGGGATTATGCCTTCCGTCTCCTGAGCTTGATGCGTGGCAATTTGTATCGGTGTCTCTACGTCAGCCTTCTTTTTTGTTTTCCTCTTTCCGTTCTCGAGTCTACAGAGCTGCTCAGGTCGTGGCGTGTCTGGTAGCTAGTTGTCGTGGAGAGGCAATTTCGCAGACGTATTATTTTCTTCGGGTATCCTAAACTAATCTTGCAAGGGTCGACCTTGAGCCACCAATCCTGATGAACAGTTCCAGGTTCCATAGTGACAGTGGGCGCTTGGAACTCTGGAGTGATGGATTAGTCGACAAAATAATTGATGAGCCTGCCAAATACAGGGAGCATGTGCTCGTAGGAGTGGGTCTGGGTATCATATCCATCAAAACTTTGCCCCCTTTGGCATCAAATTTTCATTATCGAACTCCTCATTTGTCGGTAGCTCATCTGAGCTTTTCTCTCGACTCTTCTCTAGCAGTAGGTCACTGTGCTAGAATATACACCATAGATAACAGAATACTAAATAGCATAGCGAAAAAGGCATCGCATCACCTATGTAGCGCTGTATGAGTGAGAGAAATTGCAGAACGGAAAAGGGGTGAGTACAGAAAGTATCACCAAGGATATTATATGCACCCATATATATCTCACGCAAGCCATGACTGTAAACACCCCAAAAAAACAATCATAACGAGTCTAGCTTTTCTCTTCAGTCTCCTTCTCCTTGATAACAGCATCCTTCTTCTGCGGCCTCTCCCCAAAAAGATTGCTCCCCACCCTCACCTCATCGCTACCCATACGAATTGCGCCCTCAAAGTCGGCACTCATACCCATGCTCAATTCCAAGCGTCCATCTTCCCAACCCAGCTCCTTGGCAACCCTACCCCTCGTCTCCCTCAGTGTCACAAAATCCTCATTCGCATTCTCTGGCGTTGTCTCCATACTCCGTGCAATCGCGCCAATCGTCATGAGGCCCATGAGCTGAAGATGCGGACACTTGTCATTTATATACCGACACAGCGCGAGTGTATCCTGCGGTTCAACACCAGACTTATTCTCTTCACCTGAGGTGTTCACCTGCACTTTTATGCGAAGTTTCTCTGCGCTGGAATCTCTCTCTAATAGCGCTCTTCGCCCTTTTTCTAGCTCGTTTGCCTTCTTCTCGCTGTCTACGCTGCTTACGCACCACAGGTTGGGTACCTGCTCGGCTAGCTGCTTGCATTTGTTAGATTGCAATCCCCCGATCATATGCCATTGGATGGTGCGGGGTAAGATCTTGGCCTTTTCGAGTAGCTCCTGCACGTAGTTTTCGCCAAAGTGCGTTTGTGTGAGGTAGGGCGGTTGGTGGAGAGCGAGGATGTCGTTTGCGGGCTTGAGTTTAGAGACGGCTATGAGGCGGACCTGGGGTATGCTTTAGTAAAGCGATCGATGTCAAGGTAGGGAGCTATGGGGGAAGCTCACGTGCTTGTTGCCTTTGCTCGCTGCATTGATGCGCGAGGATATGCTAGATATGTTCTCGGCGAGCTGCTTGGCGCGTTGCGGGTTTACACGCATGTCTTCGGCCATGACTGATGCAGGGCTATGATGATGTTCGCGTTTTGGGCCCGCAGCTCGCTTGGATGGAGACGTCAGTTCGGCGTTAGTGCGTTATCTCCGGTTAGCGCCAAACTTCTCGCCTGAGCACGTGTTTCGCATGAAGCACAAAGATCGTGAAGTCCTGTATCACCATACTGAAAGTATATTTCGTAACTACCACAAAGTGCTCACGACGGGCTCCGGTGTCTGCCAGGCTGCACTGACTCGCTGAAGCCATTTCTCGCTCGCGCCAAACGCCGGGTCCATCAAAAAGTTGTGTTCCGTGCCTTTGACGTCCTCACCCCGATACGTGTAGCACTGACTGGGCACCCAGATATCATTGAACCACCTCTTTCCTTTCTCTCCGATAAGCTGATCTTGCTCAGCATGGAAGCAATCAATGGCCCAAATCCTGCTGCTCCCATTTTCCTCACTGATGATTCTTGACATAAGTTTCACAGCGTCGTCAAAGTCATTCCAGTCGACACTAGGAGCGTTCCACGGAACTGAGCGCCTCAAAAACAGTTGAGTATCATGAGAGACGCCGTCCACATTCTCGGCATATAAGAACTTCATAATATGCTTTCGTAGAACTTCTACGACCTGAGGATCACCCAGCCTGATCTCCGGTATGCCCTCAGTCGAGCTTCCGGAAGGTCTTTCGGTTTCAGATGTAGAAGACTCTGTAAGCACCACAGGGGCTCCCGCAGTATTTGGATGCAGCAGTGGGCCGGAGATTCCGTGCACGAATGCGCCACTCAAGCCAGCCAGCGGAACCACGTTCTGGTTGACGAACTTGCCGAGTGATCCGAATTTTCCTATCATTGAGGCTGGGAGTATCTGAGTAGCCAGCAAGTGTATCATTCTTGAATGCGAGTAATGTACCCATGGGGCGAAAAAACAGACGTAGGGATGTTCAGGATGTAAGAGGTGTGGGTATGCAAGAATGAGATTCATGAGGTATATGTCACCGCCGCTGTGGCTAGCAACTGACACATGAGATAAATTGAGATGTGCCAGGAGCTGGGGTATCATTTCTGCGAGTATAAGCTGAACGCCTTAAACAGGAGATGTGTCCACCTACCGAGCCAGGTCTGTATACGCTTCTCAAGCTCGACCGGTTCACTGCCGCCTACTCCCGGACGGTCGGGATGAATTATTCTGACATGATATTTCTTAGCCAATTGATCCAAATGTGAGTAACACAAGCGCTGACCAAAAAGAGCCCCGCAAAATAGGACAACCGTGTTACTGTTGGTGTCTCCGAAGTCTGAGTAGGTTGTACGGTAATGTTGATGTCTGCCAGCCCCAGGATCTGCAAGAAGGATGAAACGTTTGTGAAATTTTCGGTCGCAAATGAATTCCAGTGCTCCCATATTGGATGATGTAAGGAGGATGAGCTCTTGAAGTATGAATGTCAGGGGAGGAGAAGTTGTTGTGGTTGTCTCACAGCTCTTCAGCTGCGGTGGCGACTGCCAAGCAACAAGGCAGCCGCGAGTCGCGATAAGCACTTGTTTTCTAAGGCAACATCTTTCAGCAGGACTGTGAAAGTGGTTGGACGTGGAGGTATCACATCAACAAAAAAACGTAGAGCGCTCAAACGACCTATGCAACCGCCACGTACAGGAATCAGGATGTCAAACTAGCAATACGCAGCGCTGATGGCGAGGGCTACACGCAATAAGCTGTCTGCGGAACGTGTGCGAGCTGGCTGATGCAGGTGGGCGACGAAGGCATGGATTTGAGGGCAGAACACCCGGCTGGTCGCCCCACATGGCAGGCAAACGCCTCCCGCAGAACCGCCTCCGCGTCTTGTCCTCCACAAAAGGCACTCAGGCATCTACTTAGAGCATAGAATCGCGCGGCTAAGCCCTCTAGTACCTGCTGAAATGCCGGGAAAATTCTCAGACAGATTACTTTATATAGCCAAGCCCCGTTCAACCCCGGATCCATCCATAGCGCCGTGGAATTGTATATGAACGTCAAAATCCTGGTAATAAACGTGCATGCACTACCAAGTGGAGGAGCTTCGCCTGCGAATGTATAAAACTGCAGGTACCGTAGATCGAGCGCTCGCTGGTGCTGTTGTCTTCGTCCCTAAAATCTATTGGCGTTCACACCACGATGAAAAACGTTCTTCTCGTAGCTGCCGCTGTGCAAAGCGCGCTTGCCCACCCAGGGTTACCTCATCCAGATGCCCAAGGACGATATACTATCGAGGCGGAAGGAATCAGGGCGCAATTTATCCCATATGCTGCCACCCTTACCAACCTCTTCGTCAAAGGTGGGATTCAACTGTATATACAAGCGCGAGTGCTAATTGAAATACAGACCCTGCGGGTGAGGAACTGGACATTGTCTTGGGCTACGACAACATTTCTTACTACCGTAAGCTTCTGTGATGCGTCGAACTAAGCTCTGCTAACCCGCTCAGCTGTTGATCCTGGCCACCCCGTCTACAATGCGATTCCTGGGCGATATGTTAATCGTATCGGTAATGCAGAGTACTCCATCGACAATGTTACCTACCAAACGGAGGCGAACGATGGTCCCAACACTTTGCACAGCGGTACAAACAACTGGTCTTACAGGATGTGGAACGTGAGCGGTGTGACAAACTCGTCCATCACCTTCTCCATCAGTGACGCCTCGAATTCTTCGCTCGGCATGATTGGTCGCGTCGATGCAAGCGTCACCTACTCTGTTTCCAAGAACAAGTGGCACATCTCCATGGATGCCACATCTCCAGAAGCAAGGACTCCCCTGATGTTGACACAACACACGTACTTCCAGCTTGATGCTTTCAAGCGACCAGATAGTAGGACAGTCTGGAATCATACTGTGTATATGCCCGATGCTCGGCGTAAGCTTGTTACGGACGAGAACGCTCTTCCTACAGGCGAGATTGCGCAAATTCCTGCAGACGCAATTGACGATTTTTGGTCAGCACAGCACCAGCTTGGTTTCGCATCGGGTAACGATGAGTTCGAAGATCACTGCGGCAACGGATGCCACGGTTACAACGGCGCCTGGGCGTTCAACGAGAACAGGAACAAGAGCGAGACGGTACTTACACTATCGAGCACATATAGCGGCATTGAAGCCAAGTTGAAGACTGATCAAGATGCCGTTGTTCTATACACGTGCAACTGGAACGACGGAAAATCCGAGTTCAAGAGCACCCAAGGAGTTCCAGGTCAAGACAAGCTCATTCCACGTGACGGCTGCATTGCGATCGAGGCCCATGATTATCCAGATGGTATCAACCAGTAAGTGTATTGTGACGTCGTGGATGACTCAAGCTAATGTTGTTGAACAGTCCAGAATGGGGTCGGCTCGACGAGCAGATGACGGGCCCTGGGCAAAAGTACCACTGGGAGTCGTCGTGGGAATTTGGTCAGCTTCGACATGAGATGAAAATGGACTTTAGAAGATGAGGCAACCATGAGGGTAGCGGAAGGCAGCATGTGAAGGCATGTAGTAAGCAAGAAGTTATGCAACCCAATGTTTGCGTCTGGAGCCCCGCATTCGGGCGGGGATCGGTAATGCTCGCGTGTCGCCCAACTGGATTCCATGGCAGCGAGTATAAGAGCCAGGCAGCACCGTCATGACAGCAGGAAAATTAGCTCTGAACGCGTATGCAAAAAGTGAAGCGATGTTGTTTGAGCGGCTGTGAATGGGCGCGGGGTGATGTCTTGTTCCTGGTATGGCGGCGGCGCGGGCTAATCGGCACGGCTGGGCAGGCTTCAGGTAGCTCTAGGCCGCTGGCTGCATACAGGAGCTCGCCAGCCTGTTTGTTGTCTTAAAGTCTCTCTCACACACTCAGGCGCCCCCGAGATTTGTCGCAATCGGCCGTGCGGTGTGAATGAGTGGTGAGCTGACATGCCCGAGGCTGCGCCCGAAGCCTGATTTATGCCCATCCGCCCATTCGGCCCTAACATCATACCTCGATACGCAACGTAGTCGACCATCGACGGCTTCGGCTTGCTGCCAAGAAACATCATCCAGGAATCCCTCTCGTCAACACCAGCACCCGCCACCAGCGCTGCGCCCACGATTGCATCCTCTGGCCTCGCTGCCCATGCGCCCCTTCTGTCGATCGCGACTGCCATCCCTCTTCGGCCGCGTTTCTTGAGGCGCGAACAAGGAAAGGGCCAGCAGCGGCCAGGTCCCCCGTATCCATGTCCTTGTGACACTGGCTATCGCCCACCAGTCAGCTTGTATTCACCACCCTCAACTCGCTACTTATCGCGACAACCACCGCATCCCTGTCTGCACAGACTAAGGACACGGCTCTTGGGGATCCACGGGCTGCCTGACAACGAGCCCGGCGCGATCCGCTTCGCGGTCGACATCGCTATTCCTCCTCCATCCATCTTTCCCCATCATGGGTAATTCGCAGGGCAGAGAGTCGCAGCCGGAGAGGAGAGGCCACGGCCGCCGATCCAGCGCACATAACTTCTCTTCTCCCACCGCAGCCGGACCTGGCCACGACGGATCAGCCAACAATCCCTATGGCAATTCGAGAAGGGACAGAGGCAGCCGGCCGGACCTGTCCTTCCTGGGCATTCGCTCAGGCGACAGTGTCGAGCGGGATCCTGCCCTCGAGCCGCGGCGCGAGACCAAGGCTGAAAGGGAAGCCCGCAAGCTGGAGAGAGACCGACTTCTTCGGGCACAGGAGCGAGAACGAAGTCTGAAAGAGGAGGGCGTGGATGGAGGGTATCTCGTCACACTCGGCGTCTATACTGGACCAGAGGATTTCAGCAAGCCCACCGTGCGGCAGTTACAGGTATGGTCTCTGAACTATTGACTGGCCAGCAACGACTTACACGTGCTAGATTGAACGCCGACTTGCTCCTTTCTGGCGAGGTCTCGACGACCATGAAGACACTTGGACCGAACACCAGCTCGTCCAAGTCGTGAATGGTCGTCCGCTGCCTGCTGCCGACGACATCCCTCCCGAAGAGCCGCCCGGAACGAACAACCACCTCAGTCCAGCATGGGGGCCCCGTAGCTCCGAGCCGAACCTGAACAAAATCACCGTGCCCATGGGCTCCCGATCCATGTCTCAGGAGCCAGAGCGGGCGGGCGGTCTGTCCCCATCGCACCCTACCTTCTCCCTCCCCTCGCCTACGTCCCCAATCTCAAACCACTCGACTTCGTCGCCCTTTTTCCGTGGACGCGCCAAGACACTCGCTTCTCTTGCAACCGGTTCCCGCAATACGTCTCAAGCGGACATGTCACCACAGGAATTGCACCTGCCCAAAGACTTATACGTTAATGGCCAACGAGTCGAGGCTTTCCTGTACAAGAACGCGTCAGAGTGCCCGATCTGCTTCATGTATTACCCACCATACCTGAACAAGACACGCTGTTGCGATCAGCCCATTTGCTCCGAATGCTTTGTACAAATCAAGCGACCCGATCCGCATCCCCCGGAGCATCACGGAGAGCCTGGCGCTGAAAGCCCGCCACCAGTTGAGGCAGATGAGGAGGTTCAGTTAGTGTCAGAGGCAGCTGCTTGCCCCTACTGCACACAAACAGAGTTTGGAGTGACATATGAGCCACCACCCTTCAGAAGAGGGCTAGTTTACAATGGCCAGGGCTCAGCTAATATGGGCAACGCAACATCCGCAATGTCTTCCACTTCATCCTTGAACTCACCAAACGCGGCTGGGCCAGGGCGGAGAAGAGCCACCTCCCTTGCTGTCAATGACAAGACGGTGGTCACAACGGACATGGTGCGACCTGATTGGGCAAAGAAGCTTGCCGATGCGAAGTCCCATGCCTTACGCAGAGCCGCTGCAGCCACGGCTTTACACAATGCCGCCTACATGATGGGCAACCTGCCGCAAGGGGAGAGCCGTTTTGGCCTCGGTAGAAGAAGACGCATGTTCACAGGCGATAGCGGTGGTAATAGCGGAAATGGAACGCCCCGTCGTGAAGGCGAAAGCTCTTCAGGCCAACCGAGTGGATCAAACGACCTATTCCCCAATCGTCTCAGCTCAAGGAGGGGCAACAGACTGGACGACCTCGAAGACCTTATGATGATGGAGGCTATTCGCCTTAGTTTGGCAGCCGAAGAGGAGCGCAAGAAGAAGGACGAGAAGGATGCCGCGAAAGAAGCCAAGAAGGAGGGAAAGAAGAAGGCCAAGGAGATCAAGAAGGTCGCAAAGGCCCAACGCAACATCGGCAGCGGCTTCCACCCAATAGACATTGACGGCAATGATGGTACCGAAGCGGGCAGCTCGACTGCGGCTGGTAAAGGCAAAGGAATTGATCGATCTGGCGGTGCTGGTGGTTTTAACCCCATGTCAGAGCCAACATCAACTCTCAACACCCCCGCTACCAAGGACGATCCTCAAAGGCATCTCGAAGCCAGTCGTGCACAAATCCAGCGAGAAACTTCCGACTCCGCCCAATCCGCAACACTAGATCCACAAAGTGAGCAGCCGCAACACCGCGCTACGCTGCGCAATCTCTCAAACGCCTCCTCATCTGCATCATCGTACTCTGAGTCCTACCAGAACTCTTTGAGACAAGAAAGCCAAAACAATGTCGCTCCCGGTTCTTCATATGAGCCTAGTCCGAATGCTTCTGGCGTGAGTTTGAGCCAAGGTGAGACTCCACCACAAGATTTGAACAGTACAGAGTCCATGTTCAACTTCCAAAGTCTTACAAAAGCCATCACACCGGAGGACGAGAACAAGAGCGAGAACAAGCCTCAATATATTGAGGACCTTGGAGAAACCAACACAAAATCGAAGTCAAACAATGCAAACGGCAAGGCGCTTGAGAACTCCACGGCCAACGAGACGAGAGCTTCAGACCCCGTAGCTGAGAGTACGATGACGCTCAGGTCAGAAGCAGAGACATCAAAAGCATCTGGTGCCAACGATGGCGATGACGAGATAAGCCAGTTGCCTCCCGTCCAGTATGTTTCAAATGAACACGCTCATGTCGATCAAAAGCACATTGGGGAAGTCAACATGATGCATGAGACGAACCATCAGGCTACCCAATGAATCCTCCAACCATACGAACGACACCATTATTTCCTATGTATCATTTCAGATGACTCTTCTCACTTGCATCCCCATCGGTGTTCACACGGCGCAGCGGAGTCGTGGTGCATCTCCTCAACGAGCGAGCATACCTGCTTTTCAAATCGGCAACAGTCGCTATCGTCTCCTTTGATTACAGTCATATTCGTGCAGTGGGTGTATGGAAGGGGTACACGGATACATATGCAATGCATGTACACATCTTTGAAGGATGGGGAAATTGTCATTGAGATTGACTGATTGGACCAGGGCAAGCTGGGCCAACTATGGAAACAGGAAGAATAAGTTGGCTTTTCTAGGTCAACGGACACTATGTAGGTATCATTTGCAATGCATATATCTGTTGAACCAGTGACAAGGAAACCAACAGTATCCGTTTGTCGATGTAGATTGAAATGGTGTTCAATTAGTGCAAAGCTATACCAAACCCCCCTTCTCAACAGTCTGTTCTCTCTCCGCGTGGCTTCGTGCTCCTGTGTTTTGTTCCTCTCTCCCTAGCCCCTCGCGGCTTTGCTCCGCGACTTGGTTTATGTGTGCTTGTTCCCACGCTTCCATGTCTTCCATCTCTCGCGGCGTCACATGGACAGCCGGTGCATTCTCCCACCGACAATCGACAACGTGGCCTTATTCCTTCAGAACCATAAACTCGTATCGTAATATCGTAATGTCGTAATGTCGTAATCTTCATCGTGCCGTTCCATCTCATCTCCATGGCCAATATGCATAACATCACATAGCCTCATGCCTATATCTGGAGGTCCGTATCCTCACTTCAGTACACCAACGCCTTGATATCGCGGTAACTCAGCATAGCGCTACTCGACTGCCTCGTGAAGAAAATCGAGACCAGATCCATGGTTGTGCGCATGAGGGCGTGCGGTTTGCCCGGGTGAAGCAGGTCGAGCAGTGTAAGGGTCCAGCACGCGATTTGCACGATGAGCAGGAACGCGATGCAGATGCGAAAGGAGGAGTCTTTGGCCATTTTGCGCTGGACAAGGGTGTTGTTGTCTGTGTGGAGGAGTTGACTCGTTGATTTGGCTGTTGTTGGTTCGCGGGCTGGTGCGTGGGTTGCGTGGAGTGGAGCCCGTGTGAGGTCGGTGCCGTGCTAGCGAGGAAGGATGTTTAGGCAGAAAAGGTCAATGGTAGGAAACAGGCGGGGCGTGTATATCATGAATTGGGATATTGAAGCGACTTTTCATGTGCGACAGAAAAAAGGAGAATAGAAGAAGAAGAAGTAAAATTGACGAGGTTGGGTTACTCTGTCTATGGGCCTTTTTTTTTTGTTGATATGTAGGGTGAAGTGTCGGTGAAGATTCAGATCCGTTGGCACAATCATTCGCTCACACACACGCATACAGATTCCCAACTGTGCGTACTATACCCCATCTTTCCCTAGAGCAATCATCACGATTGACGATAACATGAAAACAATATTGAATAGAAAGAAAACAACGTCAAAGTCATCTTACAGTCACATTGGCATCACCTGTTTTCGCACCTTGTCAAGGTACAGCGCAACGTTGCAATCACCTGCCACGAAGAAACGTACCAAGAGTCTCTCCACAACACCGTGATCCGGCCGCGACGGCACGGCACAGAATCGTGTGATGGATTGTCGGTGTGTAGTGATGTGCTCGGCTGTGAGTTAGCTTTAGTGTCCTCTCGAGCATGGACATTGGCAGTATCCACAAGAGCTAACCTGAACTAGGTTTAGCGCCGCCTGCCCGCGTGAGCGCGTGCCCCACGTTGCCAGCGAGGCTGCGGATGCATGCCCTGGCGGTTCAATTGGAGAAGTAAAATGGTGTTCTGCGGGAAGGGGATGCTTCTTTGGCGAGGCTGCTCCCTTGTTGGTGTGTGGGTGTGTGAATGCCAACACCATGGGAATTGATAATGTGGGATCGTGATATATCACATCCTGCTGAAGGTGGGAGTGTGGTCTCGAGAGATGCGCTAAGGTGGATGGGCGATGGCGCCGTATCGCACAGCGGCAGCTACGCCGTCTGGCACCGAAACCATCCCACGGGGGGCTTAGCTGCCCGGGTGGTGTACCAAACTTCCACACTGTTCGCGCTCTGTTGTCTCGACGACTTGCTTCGCGTACACAAAATTAAAGAAGAAAAGGCTTTCCAAGCATATCAAGCTGCGCCACGACCCTGCTTGATTTACTCGGCCACTATCTTCAACATACCTCTCTTGTTACGAGTCTGCGGCCTATATAAAAGCGCCGAACACACCCGTGTCACGGTCCCCATGTCTACGCAATCCGATGCTCAAACTTCCAATTGTACGAGCATGGAGTTTAAGGCAGCCGCAGTGGGTATACGTGATCCCGCGAAATCCGAGTGTTCTGGAAAGGGGACCCCCATCAAAGAGCTTACGAATGCGCGACTGTGCGCTGGAGACAATGTGTAGCTCGTTTTGTTCATGCCAAGGCAGACACAGTGGAAAGCGATGAAGTGTAGTCGATGGAGCACTTTTCGGGAGAGCAAAAAGTAAGGTAAATGTTGAGCCTTTTTTTTAAGAGGTTTCCACTACAAATTTGTATGTGTGGTGTGAGATTGGGGTCTGATCAAGTACTGTCGTGTCCTATGAGAGTGGTCACATATGACGGCTCAAGACGTGATCGCATTCGACACTTCAGATCTAGTCGGTCCCAATTCCTCGAAGATGACACACCTCGTCTCTTCCTAACTGCGGCTACGTCATGTTGTACCATATCTGATGAGTCGGCATCCTCACTGTTGCAAAGTCGCTCTTCTTACCTAGAGCTCTCTTAGGACTTTTGTCATCATCTTCCACACCTATCAATATTGTTTCTTTACGTATCGAGTACTGATAGTGACCCAGTCATAAAGCCCAGAGAAAACGAATATCGAAATAGATGCCCCGATCACTAGACACAAAGATGTGTGAACGGTCTGTAGGCACTGTATTCCAGCTACCTAACCCAGATGCTATTTACAGTCGAGATAAGGGGAAAGGGAAAAGGTAGTTGCCATCTCTTGTTGTTTGTGTTCGCGCACGGGCCACGCGCTGCT
>LR132150.1:0-52693 GCA_900634815.1 Paradendryphiella salina | reverse complement strand
GGGGGGGGGGGGGGGGGGGGGAACAACAGTAATTATTCGAATGCCATGGCGAGTGGCCTGTTTAGAAGTAAATATTATATGGGTATCTATGTTCTTCAAATACGTTACAATGCCGAAGGGAGCTCCGAGAGGCCAAAGCGTGGGTGGCATAGTTGACAACATCTGCTACAACACTCAGCGCTTCCAAGAGCGGAGTTGTGTCGAGCGGGTATACAAAAGCCATATGACTATGCAGTCATTCCACCAAAAAAATACCTTTCCAGGTTAACCATAGAATCCAAAGTCAGGAGCCCCTTTGTTCACAGCGCACGCTCAGTGCGATGGTGACCATCACGCGTCCCTATCGTCTTTTCTCCATGCTCCAGGCCTTCCAAATTTGACCTTGCCGCCCAATCTCTCCACCTCTTCAACGGCTGTATCTCTTTGTCGCTCCAATTGCTTGATGTAGTCAATTGCCACCGCCAGAATCATACTTTTGCTGGGCTTCACTGCGCCCATGTCCGATGCATCGCTTTGCGGTAACATGGGCACAGCCTTGCGCAGTCGCTCCAGTTCGGCGTTTAATTTCTCTCGATATTTGCGCTCAACTTCAGTATGAGGCATGCACTGCGTTCGCATAACTTTGGCTCCGGTGGCGGAGCCTTCCGAGGCGGGACGATGAAGGCGCGGACGGCCTCGCTTGCGTGGAGGAAGGTTTAGACTAGGGTCTTCCTGGGGAGAAGGTTGATGGTTTTCCGCCGGAGAAGGAGACATGGGGCTGCCACGGCCACTGGGCGTAGGCAGGGGCGAAGGAACGGATGGAAATCCAGTACTATACTCGGCTGGAATGTAACCATACTGAAAGTCGCCCGCAGAGCTCAAGGGAGTTGGGAGATTTGTATGCCAGGCATTGAATGGGGGGCTAGGTGCCTCAGGCGCCGTGGTGACTACTGGAGGTGGTGGGATAAAGCTGTTGGCTACCCGGGCATTCCAGCTAAGAGCGGTACCCACCGGCTTGCCAGCGCGACTGAAGCATGGGTCGCAGTTGCCGTCAAGGCCATTGTGAGCAAAATCCGAAAGCGGAGCATAAGTCGAGTCCGCGAAGGAAGTGTCAACCTCATCGGGGGATGGGAAGACTTCGCTGTTTGGAGGAGAATAGGTTGGGTTCGCTCCCACAGGATACGCTGGCAGGTTGGAGAAGTCCATTGTGAAGTCAAATTTCCGCAGTGGCGAGGTCCCTGGCATTTGTACTTTCAGACGGGAAAAAGGGCGACGTCAACATTGTATGGTCGTTTAATACTAGAATATTCCCCGCACACCCTGTCATCCAGCCCTGTCTTGGGGCAACATGCCAATACCTTGGGATCGAGATCTAAAGCTATAATCACAGAAAATCTGCAGCGATGTTGAACCATCACCTGGCCAGGCACACACCGGCTTTTGCCAGCGTCGAAACAAAATACATCACAACGACGTAAGCTCGGCCGTGCTTGTCTAGAATGCTCTGAGCGAAGTGCGCATACTGGGCAAAGATGAGGAAAAAATAAAGCCAGCTGTACTACTTTAAGCTTCAGCTGCAACCAAATTATGTGACAACAGCTTCCTCGGCTGATCTTTGTCGTAGCCTTGATGTCCACAGCTTGAATAGTCAAGACATTCTGACATTGCAGCGCCAAACAGCATCGCACGATCTGCGCAAGGAATAGGACTTGGAATGATGCATCTCTTGCGTGCGATCACTGTGAATTGACGGTGTGAGATGAGTTGAGTTGTCCGAGTTGAAGGAGTGTTGAATACCGAAACGTCGATGCAGCACATATGCCAAAGTTTGGGCCGCTGGGGACGCTTTATGCTTACCGGCATTGCTGGCCTGTCCAATCAAGGCTTGTACGAAAAATGGGGCCTGCCCCACCCAAAACGCGTCTGGCCAGCGACAGGATCGGGTACAATTACCTAATGCGCAGAGATTACCACAATGTTGAGTATCGCCAGCTTCTTCTAGCAACTTCCATGTGCACCCACGCCAACGAATCCAGCTCATAGTCGTGTCCGCTATGTGGCGCGTCTACAAGATATTTTGTTCATTCTCAGCGATCGAGATGCTCTTGCCCGTTCGTCCCTCCTTTTGTAAAGCTGCGATCCGACTGCCGCGCTGGGCCCCGGACACAATCACACCTATGGGGAAAACGAAGCCTAATATTTCTACTCGAGGTAAGATCTGCCGTCTCTCGTCTAAAGAGCAAGTCCTTCGAGATTTTGGGAAGTCGGGAACGTGGCTTCTTGTACCCGTGGGGATGGGTGATAGGGTTTGACTGTTGACCTGGTCTGCAAGAGGGATCTTATAGCAATGGCGTTTGTGGCAGCAGTCTTGTGTTCGCCCGTGAGTACAACTCTCACGATATATCACAACACCTCAACTTTTCAGACTCACTCTTTTCTTTTTACGTTAGTGCAAGCTCATCCAACTCACCTGGGTACCCAAAATCGAATGTTCGGGTCTCTGAGTACCCCATCGTCTACAGTTTCTCCCAAGGCAGCAGCCTAGATGCACAACTATCTCAGCTGAGTCTTAGCACGGGCGGTCGTCACATTGCATTCGCTACGCCGAGCCTGATTAGGAAGCTGGTGGCTTCGGGGGGAACGGCAAGCTGACAGCTTCTCTTGGAAACACCTGAAGCTAAACCAGGTGACGCCATCTGAACCTGATCGACATGTTTCCGCGGGCTTGGCAGATATGCATGTAAGAGAGACTTCTGCAGTGTGTGTCACGTAAAGGAGTTGGACTGCAATAAGAGTAGGGGGCGGACGCCAAGTTGAAGAGGACATCTCCTGCATTCTCCGCGGCCCAGAACCTAATGTCGGACCAATAGACACAGCCCCAGATCCATCCGGACCCATCAGGGTAAGCTACAGGACGCTAAAGCAACGGAAGCAGCAGCAGTAGCATCGCCCTCACTACGACCACGCTCAACAGCAAAAGCAGGCTGGTCAGACTTGTCTCTGGCCTGTTCAACCTTATGCTAAGCGTTTTTCAGACAAGCAGCCTCAACACGAGCTTCGGTGACTGCGACCCAATGAGGAGGAAGTCGTAGTAATCGTGTGGTACTTGTGTAAATGTCGTCGTTGTGAATGGATGCGACTTGATGCTTGTCTACGGTACGGCGGGGGCATTGTGCGCCTGTCGTCGACAACATCGCCCTCCAGTCTCAGCACAAGTAAGAGGGTTGTGACCAGGAGTTGAATCGCGAGGACGACAGTGAGGAAAGGTCGTTGTCAGTCATGGTGGGAGTAATAGCAAGACCGTCAAATGTACAGGCGCGTCAGAGTTGTTGCTGAATTCGGAAGGCTGGAGACGGAGTTATATGCAGGTAAGAGCATCGAGTCAAGCGAGAACGAACCCATTTGAAGAGAAAAGGGTTGATGTACCGGGCAAGGTATGGGAATTTCTGGTGGGCAATATCAAAACAACATTAGAAAGGAAACATCTGCCCATACCTTGAAAATCAACTTTGAAAGATGCTTCGAGTCGGCCATCAATCCGTCTTACCATTCGTGTCTTGTTTCCAACTGCATCGCGAGTCGCATTGCCCCAGATTTGGAAAGACCAAGCTCTAGTAGCATACCTGTCTGAGCTTATGCTGCTTAATTGGTTTGTTTAGTGTTCATTTTTCACCGCAGTACGACCAGACCATGCCGACGTCTATCGGCCCTATCCTTTTCTGGTCTCAGTCTGTATGTGCGATTATTTAGGTAGTGAGCACACGAAGTAGCTTTCTACTATGTGTTAACGCGGGTACAAAACAACACAAGCAAAAGTCCCATTGTAGAGGAACGCCTCCCAAGACCAGTGGTTAGCCATCCTCCGACTCTACTGACGACTTTGAATGCCCGCTGGCATCGTGAGATTGCTAGCAAATAAGACCGACTCAGTAAAAGCGGTCCGCAGGTATGAACACGGCCTTATTTTACCTCCAGCCAGGCCAGTGGAAATCTCCTCAACTCTTGAAATCTAATAAGTTTGACGTCTTTGGATTAAACAACTTCCCAAGTGCGTTTTGCGGCCAAATCCCTGTGCTGTGCAGACCTCTGTGCTTTATGCGACGCCATGACCATGCGCCAGACTTGCTCACGTTACTGGCGAAAAGAGGCCTGTTGACAAATATGCGCATGTCTCAACCACCCAGGTACAGAAGAAGAAGGATAAGGGAAAGGGAGTAATGTACAATGTACCTGTCTCTCGTATCAGCACTAGCGTTGCGTTTATTAGATAGGTGGCTGTCCCGTGTATCATATATCCTTCTGACTAGGTGACTTATATAGGCACTCCCCTTGGACGTAGCCCGTTATAGCCAATGGTGGATTTAAATGACTTGCATTCGGACCATATTCGGTGCAAACTTCTACAACCAAGTATAGAACAAGCATCTCGTCGGCGAGGGAATTGAGAAGGATATGCTCTCAGCAATAACTCTGAAGCAACACACATTGAGCCAAACGAGTATAAGATTCTACACTCTACGTCCCTTTGAGGCTGGCGTTGGCGGCAAGAGAAGCGGCCTCTTGCACGCCGTGTAACCCCGTGGTGCAGGATACCTCCTGTCCAGCCAGGCATTCCACAACATGACTGAAGCCGTACTTGATGACCAGTAGAGCATCAGAGCCGCGGGCAAATTTTGGCAGAACGGACCGATCAGCAGAGAAACAAAGAGCAAGACTCGGCGAATGACATTGGGCCACTTGGCGCCACTTTCGACCGTGTTCTTTGATGTGTAGATGTTCGCGAACATGAGGCCTGACGCGATAAACGGCAGCACACCGGTTGGGTCGGGGAGGAGCAGGTCCGGGAACCAGAGCATGCCCTCTGCTGCCAGCGATGGCTCGAACCACTCGGTGGGGGTCACTCGGGCAACAAGTTCACCGGTTTCTGTCGTCGTTGCCGTACTCTCGCCTCTAAGAACCGACATGGCCATGCCCAGCAGCCCATCTCGAGCGCCGCATTTCTGTCTTATAGTCTCGGCCATTGCGAAGAATATAGGTATCTGTGCAAGCGTCCAGCTGATTTGGCCTCTGAGGGTAACATTCCATCTCTTGTCCAATGCTGAAGTAACATGGTTTACTTCTTTCTTCACTGTGAGTATCGATTGTTTGATCGTGCGGAAACCGCCGCGTTGTAATATTTCCTCGCGTTTTTGGAAGGCGAGTGCTTGTCGAAGCGGATGTAGACCAATGTATCGTGCCATAAGGGCGCGCGCATACGTTCCAGCTGTAGTAACAAGCAGCCCACGGGTGATGAATGCACTGAGAGGCAGTGCAGCATACCACGGAACAGCCGTATGAAGAAGCGAAATCATCTCGTGCGGGAGGTAGAGAATGGCGTCCACAAGGGGATCCTTTCGCGGTGCCGAGGCATGGAAGGCCCGTGTCGCCGGGCGGCATATCGGGGCATTAGGTGCCAAAGAGCCCCGTGAGAGCAATTGGCATGCCGGTTGCCGTAGCAGGCGCGAAGACAACATTGTGTGGTGGTTTTTTGGCGATGGTCTCGCAGACATCGGACTCCCGAGACGAAGAGGCTCCCGCTACCGGTAGCGCCAGGGTCCGATGTCTCCGGGCCGGGACCAGGGAACCGTCATCCCACCTGAAGACTGAACAGCTGTCCAGCTTTGCCCAGGCATTCACCCCCATGGATTGATACCCCGCTGTCTGCTTTCCGCGCGACAGCCCCAATCCGCCCTGGACAAGATGGGTGTCCTACTCATCCTCCTGTCGCTACTGCTGCCTGCATTTGTGGCCGTTCTTTTTATTCCCAAGACCCTGCGCTTCATTGCCGAACTAGTGGGACAACATATTCGTCGATCTTCCCGTACACGACGCGAGCTATTACTGGATAGAGTAGCAAGCGAAGCCAAGGCCCATGAAGCGCAGCTGAAGAGAACAAAGAAAGAAGACGAAGATTGGGAACAAGTTGGGAATACACCTCCTGGCAGCGCAGTCAATGGTGGACAGGCTGACAGCGAATGGGATGGCATCGTGGGCTTCTTCCACCCATTTTGGTACGTATGCTGAGCTTCATAGTGCTAGCAAACGATTGCTGACAGCTCGTTTTCCAGCAATGCAGGAGGCGGCGGCGAACGAGTCCTCTGGGCCGCCATCCGAGCACACCAGAAGCGCTGGCCAAAGGCTACTTGTATTGTTTACACGGGTGACCACGACGTTGACAAGACAGCCATACTCAAGCGCGTCAAGGATCGCTTCAACATCCAGCTATACCCGCCGACTGTTCACTTCCTCTACCTGACAACTCGCGACTGGGTACTCGCAAGCACATGGCCACGTTTCACCCTCCTGGGACAGTCTCTCGGATCCTTGGTCCTCGCATACGACGCCTTCTCGCTCCTCGTTCCAGACATCTTCATCGATACCATGGGATACGCATTCGCCCTCGGTCTGTCTTCGTTTCTCTTTCCAGCCGTACCGACGGGCGCTTATGTACATTACCCAACCATATCCACCGACATGCTCGATTCGCTCCAAGTCGGAGGGCAGGGCGTAAATGCAGGGACTGGGGCTGGATATCGCGGGGTAGCAAAGAAGAAATACTGGCAACTGTTTGCAAAGCTCTACAGCAAGGTGGGTAGCACCATTGACGTGGTTATGACAAACTCCACCTGGACACAAAGCCACATCAAGTCGCTCTGGGAGTTCCACCGCATCAAGCGCAGCAAAGCAATCGATATCGACGTCGTCTTCCCACCCGTTGCAGTCGAAGAGGTCATAGAGGCTGTTGAAGTTTCTGAATCCAGCGAGAAGGATCGCGGCCCATACCTCCTCTACATTGCGCAATTCCGCCCCGAAAAGAACCACCGACTTATCCTCGAGGCCTTCGCATCGTTCGTACACTCCAAGTCGGAACTCCCAGCATATCCCAACGAGACCCCGAAGCTAGTTCTAATAGGCTCGGTGCGCAACTCACACGACGATGCGAAACGGGTTTACCAGTTACGGCTTCTGGCGCATGAGCTGCACATCAAGGACAACGTGGAATTTATATGCGACGCGCCGTGGCCCCAGATGTTGGAGTGGATGCGTAAATCCAGTGTGGGAGTCAATGCTATGTGGAACGAACATTTTGGCATTGGCGTTGTCGAGTACCAAGCTGCTGGCATGATTTCTGTGGTCAACAATTCTGGAGGCCCCAAGTTGGACATTGTGGTTGAGGTTGATGGAAAGCCTACTGGTAAGTCGACATGATAATTCAAGAAATCACATTCGAATAGGTCATTACTAACAAATATACAGGTTTCCATGCGACGACCGTAGAAGAGTATGCAGAGGGTTTCCGGAAAGCTCTCACTCTGTCCCCGGAAGAGACACTAGACATGAGACAACGAGCTCGCAAGTCCTCTGAACGCTTCACAGACAAAACCTTTGCCGACAAGTGGCTGAAGAATGCAGAGCAACTTATAGCTTTGCAAATTGAGAAGGCGTCCAAGTGAAGACGAGCAGGTTACTCTCTTTCCCTATCTTGGAAAGACAAGGCGTTTTTCTCGAATGGCTTAGCATTTGCATTTTTGTTCTTTTGATACCATACATTAGCATTGGGTGGTGCATACATGTTCAGCTTGGAAGGAATCTAAGCATTCATTTAACAGAACTGCTCGGCTGGTTCCACATGGCACGTTCACAGAGAGAGAGACCGCATGGGCCATAAAAGTACGAAGAAGCAACGCACTCAGGCGTGTCGGAATACGAATTTTGTTGATTCCTGCTCCCTCTTCTCACCCTTTGGCTTGCTCGTGACCAAAAGTAGACTAGATTGTATAGTGTATAGTCCAAACCTGTTCGATACCACTTCCTTCCTTTCTTCCTTGACCTGACAATGGATGAGTCAGATGAGTAATATAACGTGAAGCCATGATAAATTTCCCCCCTCTGCTTTAACCCTTTATCTTGTTTCGTGGACGAGCATCAAGCGGCCAAAGCCAAACCGCCATAGTCCAACAAATAGCATAGGAAAAGAGTAAGTGAAATCGCTTAGTATGAAAAGGGAATATGATGAAGAGAAAAAGATGATCAATAGCGGAACCAGCCCGGTCAAATTGACAAAAGAACAAAGTCGAATAGATGCTCAATAGATGTTTCTCTTTTCTTTGCTTCTTTCAAAATCGTTCGAGCTCTTGGAAGCGCTCGATAGGATCGGCAAAAGATCGCGTAAGGCCAACAGAGGCCCAAAAATCGTCACTGACGTCTTCACGGCGCGCAAGACGCTCCAGCAACGACCGCGCATCCCGGAGCTCCTGATCTAACGGCGTAGAATCGGCACGTACAAGCGGCGGAACCTCCTCACTGGTGCTCGCGGGCTCCTCGGGTGGACCATCGACCTGCGGTGTTTCAGGCCTTGTTTCTTCAAATTCAATCTCCCGCCAGTTGCCCCGGTTGTAGAAGCTGTGGACATAGTCGCTTGCGTCGCGGGATCGGTCGATGACGCGCAAAGAGTAGCGCTCCATATCTCGCATGGGGGGCTCGTTCGAAAAGTACGATGGGCGCATTCTGCGGCGGGAGGCGGTCGAGTCTGGGACCCCGGCGAGATATGCCGGGCGTTCGGTATGGTGGCGGCGCATGGGAACACGTACACTTGTCTCCTCCTCCGTATCTGAGGCAGTATCATCTTCCGAGGTATCGCAGGCGCGCATAAACTGTTCGGATTGTGGTGGAGTTGGTCGTCGAGAAGGGACTGTAAGGTGTGTTTGGGAAGACGCGGCCGAGTTTGAACTGCCTGCTCGGGAGCTCGGATGTGAGTTATTGAACGAGGCTGATGCTGCGGCTGAGGCAAATGATGACCCCGCAGTTGGTGCGACTGGATCGTCCACAACGGTTGTGAGGAAGCTGTCCCAGTGTAGTTGGTCGCTAAATGGACTGACGCTGCGGTTCCGATCGCCCAGGCCATCCAGGGCAGGCACTGGGTTCCAAGACTCGTGTAAGGAGCTAGTGGGCAACGGTCCATCAGCAATGGTACGGCGACCCATCCTACGAAGTGGGGGAAAGGCTACGGCGTTGTTGTCGCTACCTTGGTGATGCTCCTCGGGCGCGTTCGCAGTATCGCCTCTTGCAGCAGAGAGGCTAGCGCGGGGACTCCGCGAACGGTTCAATCTTGTGCCGGAAGCGCGACGGTGAGACGCCCTCTCCCGCATGCGTGAGCGGTCCTGCGCGTCGCGCGTTGTCTCTGCTTCTGGGGTTTGCGAAGCTGCAAAGGGGCGGTCGTTGAATGGGACATTGCGCGCTTCATGGGCGCGCACAAAGCCATCGAAGCGATTGCGTGAGCGACGCACGGAAGCGTTGGGGCTAAGTGGTGCGGAGGGGTTGCTCGCAGCCTCGTTGCTGTGGTAATCGGTCCTCGAGAGTTCAGGGACTGGCGGTGGCGCCAGACGCGTGCGATGCGACGAGCGCGGGATCCATTCAATGTGCGGTGTGGAGCCTGATGCGGAGATGAGAAAACCTGTGTCGAGGGTGCTGTGAGGGCGCGGTGATCTGTTTGGTCTGACGCGGCGGCGGATGGGTGAGCGTTGGCCTGTCAAGTCGGCTCTCAGCATGTCTTTCTCCTTGCCTTCCCCCTGCTTAACGTTCCAACCGATCGGGATACCCATCGCGCAACAAGAGTGAGTTGTGAGGGGTCAAAAAAAGACGAGTGGGCATGTGTTGTTGATGGTGACGCGCCTTGAGGGATGGGCTGGGGATGGGTGGAGAGGGAACTAGGGCGGCAAAGCGGCGCAAGTCGCACCCACCTAAAACGGTTCAGCGGCAATGAGGCTGAAGCGTCTGGGGAACGCGAGAACGGCCGGCAGGACACGGTCGTCATGGCAGCTGACTGGCCGGCCACCACGAAACACACAAACTACTCTAGAAGATATGTACGCTCCGTTGCCGTGTTCCTCGGGTATTGCACTGATGTAACACACGCCCTTGGAAGCCGTAATCGCTTAACAAGTGACAACTGCTCGTCTGTGGCAGGCGCGACTACCATTATATTGCCAAGCCACAATTGCCACTTGCAGTGTGGTCGCTCCTGCCTGCAGCCTCTGGTCCACTCGCTCCCGTGAGTAAACACCAGCTGCAGGTACCCTCGTTTCAGATTGTCGACTGTCTACCTAGCCTTATCGCTGCCTATCCCAGGCGGCCATGATCCAGCCAGGCTTGGAGCGCATTAGCCAGCTCCTAAAAAATGTGCAGTTCCCATGGAAGTCAATTCACGTGGCTGGCACCAACGGCAAAGGGTCTATTTGCCACTACGCCTCAAATCTGATCACGCGCAGGAAGCTCAGGTGCGGTAAATTCACCTCTCCGCATCTTGTAGACAGGTAGGCACGCTGTCATGTGGGGTGGTTGTGGTCTAACCTTCGCAGATGGGATTGCATCACCATCAATAACGAGACCGTAGATGAGACGCTGTTTCGAAAGATCGAGAAACACTACATCGAGCTCAATCTGACGGCGGGAATCAGGGCTTCCCCCTTCGAAATTCTGACCGCCACTGCTTTCCACATCTTCAATGAAGAACGAGTCCAGATTGGTGTTGTCGAAGTTGGCATGGGCGGGCAGCAGGACGCCACCAATATCTTGAACAACCAAGCTGTTTCCGTCATATCCAAGATTGCCCGTGACCACCAGAACTTCCTTGGGAATACCTTGGAAGAAATCGCGCTGCACAAGGCTGGCATTCTCAGGCCCAACGTACCTTACATCGTCAATCCAACCAACGAGGAAAATGTCAAGGACGTAATCAACCAATATGCCAAAAGTATCGGCGCAGGCCCTCGACTCTTTCATGATTCTGCTGAATTCAAGAAGAAACTGTTCAACAAGAGTTACTGGAAACTCTTTACTCAACCACTGCGACCGTTCCAGGAAGACAATGCAGTCTTGGCCGCAATCGCTGCTAAGAAAGCTGTCGAGAGCATGGACCTCGACTTCAGGCTTTTTGATGTCGGAAATTTTCTATTGAACGCCCGACTGCGTGCCAATCCTGGCCGCTTGCAACGGATCAGAGTACCATCCGTCTTTGGCAGCCCCGAGGACCCCAAAGGGCAGGAGATCCTGGTGGATGGAGCCCACAACCCTGATGCTGCGAAAGTACTCATAGGTTACGTCGACAAGGTTCACCGAAAGGGGCACATAGAGGGATCGGGCCACCATCCTCGTTCTGGGTGGCCAGTTACCTGGGTACTTGCTATGACCGAAGGCAAAGATGCAAGCGAGTACCTCAAAATACTACTGCAGCCAGGAGATCATGTCATCACTACGAGCTTTGGCCCAGTGGACGGCATGCCCTCGGTAAAATCAATGGACCCAAAGCATCTGCTCGATGTAGCAAAGTCTGTGCAAGGAGGGATTACGGGACTGGCAATGCCCAGGGATGGTGTATTTCGAGCACTATTTGCGGCCAAGCATCTTACCAAAAGTGGGTGGCCTATCGTGCTGACGGGCAGTTTGTATCTCATTGGTGATTTCCATCGCGAAGCACGAGCACGAAGTAGCACGAATTACTGGAAGGATCCTAGAATGGAAGAGGACCGGGAAAAGAGTATAGCCATGTCAAAAGAGGAGCGGACTAGAGTCAATCGCTTGCTCAGTTTTGGGCGCACAGATTCTCTCGAACAAACCAGTAGAAACGATGGGCAGAGGATCGCAGAGCGGGAAAAGGAAATGTCAAGTCGAGAGAAGAAGAGAGTTTTACAGATGCAGGTGGAAAATCTAGATCGAGAGATGGAACGTATTGCAGATGAAGAGCAGCAAATCCGATCTAGTGAGCCTTGTTCAGCGCATTGAGAAGCACTTTATACTAATGACCACACAGGCGGAGCAGATGCCACGAAGTACAACAAAGGCGAATATCCTAAGCAGCGTGTTGAATCTAGTAAGTCCTAACCATCGCTTAGCAGAGAATGGCATGTTGATGATTATATGCAGCCTGCGGAGAAGCCACGAAGCCTGAAGAGAGCGAAGAGTCAGAGCAGACTAGAGAAGTGCCCAAAATTCGACTCCTTCCCTTCAACGACAGAAAAACATATATGCATCCCGTTGTGCAACGTGAACGGCGTTATGGTTATGGACCAGGTGGGGAAATACAAAAAAGCAAAACTCCAGAGCAGACTAAAGGGCCTAGGATTCGCAAGTACGTCGTCGCGTCACAGGAAAGTGTAGTGCGCCCCCTGGAATGGAGGAGGTCTATACACAGTCTAGACAGAGTGGCATCATAAAACCAATACCTAGTGGTAAGAACCTGACCCGTGGAAAAACTTGCAAAAAACAAGGGACCTCGAATTGAGAAGAGTTTTGAAGGAAAATATCGAGCTTAGAAAGGGGTCTAGTCATTCTGTTAAAAGTAGAAGCGGAGATTACAAGATCACAATCGGAGATGACAAAGATTATCTTTTCGTATAAAGCCAAATTTAGGCTGCAATCCGGCGCTGGTATGGATGTCGGCAAGCCGTCGATTTCACCATAGGCTGAACATGGTGCAACTCGCTACTGGTTACACGGCAGATTCGCGTAACAGCGGCACAGCAGCAGCCTGTAACCTTTGCTCTTGGAGGCAGCGCAACCACTGCATGCGATACCAACAAGCAGTTACGCGATAACGATGCCCTCACGGCCTGATCATCTCGCCCACCGTAAGCTACTCTCACACAGATGCACCGCAAAACGCTCATCACAATTAATCAGCCTACCATAACCTACAAATACCCCACAATGCACCCTTCACCTTGCATGCCTCCCCCAAAGGAAAAGGATGGGGAGCCTTTGCAACGCAGTCCGTACCTAAAGGGTCCCTAGTTCTACTGGAAGCTCCCGTATTCCTGATACCAAAGCCACACGATCTTATCACAGAACAAGACATCAACAGCACATTCCAGCGTCTACCGGCGGACAAGAAAACACAATTCCTATCTCTCAGCCACAACGCCGTAACCCCTTTTCCTACCAAGGAAATGGCATTCACCGAGAACTGTTTCGCTATCCCCTTACCCAGAGGGATAGCGTATGGCTTCTTCCCTCTACACTCGCGCTTCAACCATTCCTGTGTCCCTAACATTAAGATACCGGATCAGCTTCCTGATGACTATAGCATTACCAGCTACGCTACCCGCGATATTGAACAAGGTGAAGAACTCGCCATTTGCTACGAATCCGATTTTGCGAAGAGAACGAGAGCGAATCGACATCGCTTGCTGCGCTTTGAATGTAGATGTCGGGCTTGTGAGCTGTGGACGGAGTTTCATCTGCTTAGTGAGATGCGGCGCACGCTCGTACGAGGGCTTACGGATTTGATGGAGGAGACTCGGGTTCGATGGTTGTGGATCGTGGGTTGAGAAAGAAAGCATAGGTACTGGGGATATCGTTGTCTTCGCGGTTTATCTACTATGTGTTGTGTATGGCGTTGGTGGAGCAGGAAGGGCTGATGGATAGATTTGAGAAAGACAGGATGATGCCGTCATTCAGTAATTTGCTGCAGATGTTTCAAACGGAAGGAAATCGAAAGGTGGCAACACGTGCTAGTAGGCAGAAGACGTGGACAGATAGGTTCTGCGTTGCTGCAACTATGTGGGGGCAGCGTGACGAACACGACGGTCTTGCGTACAGAAGGTAATGCGAGAACAAATAAAGCCTCTCTCTCTCTCTCTTTCTCTCTGTATTTCCGACAATCATCTTGTTCATCACTTAGGTGATGTCGCAACTTGTGGGATTGAGACTGAAGCTACGTTGATGCGTTGCGAAACAACACGCACATTCATGTCCCGTCTTTGTGCAAGTTGTGAACAGGGTAAAACAAAGTCTCGTCTTCAAACGGAAACATGATTCCGAGACCAAGTGCGGCAGCCACACCGTTGAATAGTTTCCCAAATGCAGCAATTAGACAGCAAAGTTTGAGTAGCGAGCCAGGAAATGTCCACGACAATCGACGAGATTTGACGGAAATTACTGTGAAGGGAAATCTCGACGTTGGTCGGTCCAATGCATAGTTCAGGAGAAAAGTTCAGCACGGCCTTGCCTTAGTGACAACGACTAGCCTTGGCAAATAACCTCAACCACAATATTGTTGCTGCTTTCGACAGTCGACACGAAGTTGCCCTTTTTGGAGGAGTTATGCACAGCGATGTGGAGAAAGCAATTGCTTGAGGTGTGATAATTTGCTTAGTGGTTCCAGAGAATGAGACTGTAATCAACAGTTCCAGATTACTTGCCTGACCTAGGGGTGGTATCCATGGTCGCATAACGGGCGCGAAAAGGACTCGGTGCATTCACATCCGTGGAACACACTGCTTTCTACGAAATTTATAGGAATTGCCTTACGTAGGCATAGAAGGCATGGTACTGCGATCCAAGCTATCGTCACAAGGGTTTGGTTCGTACATGTGTCTAGCCTCGGAAGGGAGACGTGTCAACGGCCTTGCGCCGTCTGGCCTCTGTCCCATGACATGGGCGCTGCGATCAATAGCTCTTTGGTTCATTACTCATCGTGGTAGGTAGTATCGTGGTCGGTATGCTAGAGAAGCCAGGTCGGCGACTGACACTGCAATGCGTCATGCCGCTGTCGTACCGTGGGATCAAACTGCGTCGAGACTGTAATCGTTTATCTCTATACCCGGGTTTCGCTGCTGCAATCAACGTTTTCCTGAAAACTTGCTTTTTACGGCAGACCCAGGCTGCCATGAGCGTAGGAATCGTACCGGGCCGAGTCAGCCACAAATACCTGATGTTCTCAATGCATTCAGCTTCCGCGGAGCGTAGAGGGCAATCTGCTTCCATCGGTCCGTTTAGTGACCGCGAAAGATCCGCCACAATCCACACCTTTTCTTCTAAATTACCTTCTCAGGAAATCGCCACATGAAGTTGTGGATGATGAAGGATTCGGTTCTGAGTCGGTTGTGGTGGACGTGTGTAAGGATGCGATTTGCCACTGTGGCGGTTCGCCGTGCTTGGCGACGAGGGACTGAACGCCAACCATCCTCACTGTATTCCACAGATTTCTGCTGTGATCGACACTTTGCTGCAGAACTTACCATTTCGAGTGATGACCATGTAGTAATATTCATCTTAGTGTGATGATCCCACAGGGCAGTCTGAATGAGCTGTTTACCAATATTTGGCTTCGCCCGCAGCCATATATGCATGGAGGAGCTCGTCGCTTCAACTTTCGGAGCAGCGGCCAGGACCAGGCACCACCTTGTTCTCCTGTTTTCTTGGGCATGGTCGTGTATAGAGCTGTAAGATTTGCAGTATCGGAGCTGTGGAGACACAGGTGGTCTGAAGGTCCGATCTTCGAAAGTGCACGTCTTCTGGATGCAAGGAGGTCACCGAAGGCTGGGTATGATGACATGGGTGCTAAGAGGATACCGGCACCAGACATTGTTGAGTCACCGGAGGAGGGTCGACGTGGGTCTGTCAAAATTAAGTGGTCTGTCGTTTACTGTGGGACGGCTATGCCATGACTACGAGAAATTCCTTCTGTAGGGTGTCTATTCGGGAAATGCTTGCGGTGGCCGTATACACGCAAAGACAACACAAAGGCGACGGGGAGCGTATACGGACCGGACCCAGAAATTCCCGAAGAGCAGTTTCCACCAGGCTTCTGACAGTGGCGACTGTGGCTGTACGAGAGCATGTGAGCAATTCCAGCCACAGGAACGTGGTAAAGAGGAGCACAGTGCGAGCAGCGCCTAAGGGTCTTTTGGCCCCGTTCATCGGAGCGTTCTCCCCTGCACTTCTTCCTTGGGATACAACATGACCCAATGAGTCTCTTTCCCTCCTTTCTTATTGACCCGGTGGTGCGCCATGCACGCCGATTCTCAGGTGTTGTTCCGCCAGGCGAAGCGAATGACGAGGGAAGTCGGCCGCCTCAGGCTTTAGCATGTGATAATCACGACTATGCCGTACCCAGCCCACCGCCAGATCGCGAAACTGGAGCGAATACCGTCAGCGGACGTGAAGACGACGTTGCCGAAGCAAATGCAGCCGCACGACACACAGCCCTAGTCGAACGCTTCCGACGTTACTCTTCCTTCTCCCAGCGGCCTCGCAGCGCGGTTGTCGACGAAGAACAGAGCCATGACGATGTACCAATAGACACCCCAGTCGAAATGTCCGCGAATCCATCCCGCACACTCGCAGATCAATTCCGTCACCTCCAAGTAGACCCGTCACGCTTGACTGCGCCGCCGACTACTTCAATCCAGCGCCCTATCAGCACCCCTAGCCAGAATGCCGCCGCCATGTCTGAATTGCTCCCGGCAGACGATGGCATGGCCCATCTCCGCATGCGCATCCACGAGATCCGCGCCCTGAACGTCTCGGACCAGGAGCGCGCTCGCATGGTTCACAACCTGATGACGGAGCGATACCACCTCATGCGACCAACCTCCCCGGCCAGCCTTATATCACACGACCGTCCCTACACCCCCACCTCGGGCGAATCCCTCTTCTCCGAGATACACGCGTCGTCGCCTTACTCATCCACCTCCGATGTCCCTCCCGCCGCTTCGTACAACCTGCGAGAGGGCGACACCAACCCGACGTATCGACCGCAGCCACATTACCACCACAGCGCAGAGCATGGCGAAGACGAAGAGGACGACGTTGCTGAAGGAGAGCTTGTCCTTGGCTGCCAACATTACAAGCGCAACGTCAAGGTACAATGCTTCGAGTGTCGTCGCTGGTATACTTGTCGGCACTGTCACGATGCAGTCGAGGACCATGACCTGAACCGAAAAATGACACAGAATATGCTATGTATGGCATGCGGTACGCCTCAGCAAGCAGCCGATACCTGCAAGAACTGCGAGACAGAGGCTGCATGCTATTACTGTGATATCTGCAAGCTGTGGGACAACAACAGCAAGAAGAAGATCTACCACTGCCCAGACTGTGGCATTTGTCGACGGGGAGAAGGTCTGGGCAAAGACTTCTATCATTGCAAGGTAAACTCATACCTCCAAGATATTTTGAGCTACACTGACGGTCCCTAGAGCTGCAACGTTTGCATCTCTATCTCGCACGCGACTACACATAAATGCCTCCCACGCGCCACCGAAGGCGACTGTCCCATCTGCGGTGACCACCTGTTCACCTCATCCACCGCCGTCGTCTCAATGCCTTGTGGCCATTATCTGCACAAAGGCTGCTACAATCTCTACATGCAAACTGCGTACAAGTGCCCCATATGCAAGAAGAGCGCTGTGTGCATGGACCTACAGTGGCAGAAGTTGACCCAAGCAATTGAAGGTCAGCCTATGCCCGAACAGTTTGCAAACACTCGAGCAGTTGTCCAGTGCAATGATTGTTCTGCGAAGTCTTCCGTCAAGTATCACTGGCTTGGAAACCAGTGTGCCACATGCGACTCTTACAATACAAACGAACTCCGTATCTTGAACGGGCCAGAGAGTGAAGAGGCCGCCAACGCGTTATTAGACGCCGATATTGACTCAGGGTCGAGATCACCCGCGAGCGTCAGCTCACCCTTATCCCAAGCACCACTTCGTTCGCCTCGATACTACTTTCAACCGGATGAGCCAGAAGAGACATGGCTTCCAGGTCAGCTGCCCTCTTTTCCCTTTCAAATGCCGCAGTTCCCTGGAAGACCACGCATGCCGCAAATGCCTCAAATGCCTCAATTTCCGTCTTTACCAAACTTTCCACAGATACCCCAATTTCCGCAAATGCCGCAGATGCCCCAAATGCCTGACGCTGCACAGCAAATGCTCGAGCGAGTCCGCAGATCATTTGATACTTATCTTAACCCGACTGGGGATGTTCGAGCTGAAGACGTGCCAATCATCGATCTTGGGCACGAGGAACGTACCGAGCGATCAGCTACCGACGGTACCACTGTTAAGGAACCTTCCCTACCGCAATACGTCCTGGAACGCCTTACGCAGTCCTTGGTCCGGTTCAGAAACGATCTAAATCCTGCGCTATTCGAAGATATCCCGAATCTGGATTTGTCAGAAGACCGCGATCCCGACGGATTGCAATTCTGGGGTGAAGATGGTGGACGGCTCAATCGCTTCGTTGCAGGCGACGAAGACGATGAGGACGAAAGCAGCAGCGATGAGAGTGAACATCTTGAAGAGGAGGAAGAATTCGAAGATGATGACGACGACACTGGGATGAAAAAGAAAAAGCATGGCGAAAAGGAGTTTGATCTACCTGGTCATATATAAGATGCGACACGGGCGTTCTGGAGAGGGTAAGGATATTTTTTGTATCCTGCAAGTAGAACTTTTCCTGTAGTGTCTTCTTGATTAGCAACCTAAAATTTACAAGGAAAAGCATTGTAGATAGACACAGATACCCAAATCACGATACATTACCATTGAACTTGACCTTGCTCTCAGTGCAGTACAAGTCACGTGCTCACGAGGTCCGTGCCCGGGCGCTAACTAAGCGACCACATTCGCATCCGATTTTCGTGGCATCGCGAATTTTCGAACTCTACGTCCCAACTCGCATCCTCATCGTCGACTAACTTCGCAGCGAGATCATCTGTCCGTATGTACAACTCTGTATTTCTATGGTCGTTTGTGATAACGTTGCAATTACTGTAACGATTTGTTGCAGTAGTTGTTGCATCGATATCCAAATAAAATCCGTTTGAGAACCACAGCTAACATGTTTTCTCTATAGAAATGGCTCCCACCACCAAATCCGCCGGCAAGAAGTCTGCCGGAAAGACCGGCCGCAGCGCGATCGCTGACGTCGTCGCCCGCGAATACACGATCCACCTCCACAAGCGCGTATGTTGATTCAGTTTGGTGAAGTCCACAGATGGTCGCGCAGAACCAGGATGGGTGCTCAACCAGGCCGATCACACTGGCTTTGGCACTCGTCTTTGGCTATGCAGGCATCGGGCGGAAGACTGAAGGTGAACATCAGGCTAATACAATGGGGATATAGGTCCATGGCGTAAGCTTCAAGAAGAGGGCCCCCAGGGCCGTCAAGGAGATCCGCGCTTTCGCCAAGCAAGCTATGGTAAGTGGACACTCGTTCCTGGAGGGAAATACTTGCAATATCATCATGCTTTCCACCAGGACACCTGTAGGATACAGAGCAAGAGCTAACGTCGCTATAGGGTACCAACGATGTCCGCCTCGACCCCCAGCTCAACAAGAAAGTCTGGGAGTCTGGTATCAAGGGCGTCCCATTCCGCCTCCGTGTCCGCATCTCGCGTAAGCGTAACGATGAAGAGGGCGCCAAGGAGAAGCTCTACTCTTACGTCCAAGCCGTCAACGTCAAGGACCCCAAGGGTCTGCACACCCAGATTGTCGAGGATGCTTAGACGGTTCCTATAAAAGACAGATGAGGATGATGTGCATATCAAAAGCATGGCGTTCCGGCGGGTTGTGCTGAGTAGCTACTATGGATATCTAGAGCGAAAAGCTGGTGAAATGATACCTCAATGACAGATCATGCCCCGCCACATTGGATGGTTCAATATTGTTTTGACCTTTTTGCGACCAATGATTCTGATTTATCTGTTGACCTTTGATAAGCGATGAGCTTTGGAGGCTTTAACATGACCGCGTCACGCTTGGATGCTTCCCGACCATTCGACTTTGCATACTCGATCTTTCCACGAGCCCATGCATCATCCAAGAAAGACGACGGATATCAAAAGTGACCATGACAGTCGATGTAAACTCGGACAATATTAATTCAGGCATTATGTGGTTATGCTTCTATCTGTCACTGGTGTTAGTTATTTGGATATAGAGAGCAAATTCGAAGACAGAACTGATACGCATGACGCCTTGTAATTTTCGACCTTCATCTGTATGCAACAGCCACAGTGCCAGCTACTCGAAAGCGAGATAACGGGTCAGTATCTAATAGATCAGCACCAGGGTGTTCGTGTTCTAACATCCGCTACCGACTAGCTAGCCGCTCGCGCAACATTACGTAATTGCACCCTCTCCACTAGAAGCTGTAGACACACTCGGACACCCGCTATCAATACCCTTGCTTCTTATTCTGGAGATATGCGATTGGTAAAGAGTATTTATCATCCTTTGGGTAGTCTATGTTTATCGAAAGTAAACGTCTTCTGTCAAATCCCATATTATTTATTTGTCGTGATCTACACAATCGCTACATTTCTAACGCACAATGAGTGTCTTCCGCTTCCAACAGCCATCACATCAACTCTCCACATCTGAATCCAGGGTGACCGGCTATAGCTCATGTTTAGCCACTCTAGCCTTCCGAATATTGTGGTAGTTCATATCCTCAAAACCACATGTTGTGTCTACTGGCGGCTTGAGGATTTGAAGGGCCTCAGGATAGACAGGAGACGACGTCCGAATTACTGGAATATGCTATCTTGCTTCCGCCAGTCGTCATTAAGGCTGGTGATGAAAACTCTGCGGATAACAATGATAGATGCCATAATGAGCGCAACGGAGGATTCGACAATGAACCAAAACGCTGCCCACACCAGTACCGTTCCATTTCCGGTCTCCGTTGTCTCGGTCAATGAGCCAACCACTTGGATCAATGCGTAAACAACCATGACTGTCAAGAGGCCCAGCAACGCTACAATCAATAGCGTTCTGGGGAAAGACATCGTCAACTCGTTTATGACGATGATGGGCATGCTCATGACTACAAAAAATTCAGTATTTCAACTCGAGTCTCAAGCTTTCGGACCATGTCACATACTTAGAACATCCCCTATGACATCGAGTGCGGCAGTGATAACATTACCCGCGCCACGATTCTCACGTTGGTTGGGATTTGCTCTACATTTAGCTGTAAAAAGGCAGTGATTTTTACCTCGATATTGCATTAAGGGCCAACTGACCTGCGTCTGTACCAAAGTGCGGACAGATGACGACAAATTTGACCACTGTATAGGTCCAAGCAACGACAAGAAAGCCTACGGTGATCCAGAAGAACCGAATGATTCTCATGGACAGTCCAAGAGTCAAGGTATGGAAGAAATACATAAAAGCAAACTTGACAAGGTATATGGAGATCCAATTGAGCGAGGAGAAGATGAAAGCCCACTTGGCGACGCTCAGAATAGTAGGGATGTCCTCCCGAAATGGGAACGTCATTCCTTGGTTCATTGCCTCAACAAGGTAGAAAGTGTTCAGAAGCCCGCGGCAGCAGGCAAACGCGACAGCCAAGCACATGCGCCATAATGAGACTAGGCCGTCGTCCCATCGCACTTTTCGACCCCCGAAGATGCGAATCGCAAAGCGTGCTAACACGAAAAGAATGGTAAATCCAAAAAGGGTGCCAGTCGTGACCTAAGGTTCATGTGAGCATTGACAATGCATTATAAAGAGGAAGAGTTCATACCACGAATGGCGCCTTATCGATTCTACCCACATCCTCGTTGACGCACTGTCTACCACGCACGTATTGTGCGGGCGGTAGCTTCGGTGGATCAATCGACATGTCTTCTAGGTAACTTTGTAAGTGCGAAATCAGAATGAGGAGTCTATGCCTTTGACCTACAGGATATCAGACGGGCAGAACAAGACATGATAAGCACATAGCAAGACGTGGTATCACAGGCGATTGAGTAGAGGTTGAGGGCCATGACCGGCCGCAGCATGTGGCATAAATGATACCTTGTTGGCGTCGGACTTTGAAGAGTGACTCCCAAATTCCCCATGCAAACCGACGTGTTGGTGTGATAATATTGACGAGCATGGGGAAGCCGATAGTGTATATTCGAGTAATAACATTGTAGTACAAGAATGCGGTGCTGTTGTAAGCGCTGACATACCGCCCACCCTGTCGTCGGGTACCCAAATAGCGCTAGCGCCCACGACACTCTCTTCCTCCCTTGTCCCTTGCACCTTCACCGGCACTTCAACATCAACAATAGTGAGATCAAATTACAATTCCTGCGCCTTTTCACCACCATCTACGACCGCTATTGCTCAAGCCGCTGGTAAGCATGACGTGGGTCAGCATTCCGGCCATCATGGCTGTTGGCGCTGGCGCCTTCATCGTGTTTGTAGCCGGTTTGATGGCTAATCGACAGCACGTAAAGAGGTTACAGAACTCAGGTGCAGTGAGTTCAATTTTCGATGCGGTCCTAGAAACACTTCTAATTATAGCAAGCCTATGCCGAAACAGCTCTCCTCAACAAGCCCGCCAACATATGCGCTACTATAGAGGTTATCAACGGTGGGCCATCACTACTAACCATGCACAGAAGCACGTGGAGGAAGTGGCGGGCGCTATTCAATCCAGGATTCGCTGCTGGCTACATAGCATGACTTCCTCCTGCTATAGCAGAGGAGGTTACTGTCTTCTGCAAATTTCTAAGACCACGCCAAAAAGGAGGAAGTCTTTCCTTATAAAGGAGCATACACTCCGGCTAACATTTGACATAATCGCACGTGTTACCTTGTGAGTTCTCAATACGGTGAGCTTGTAATACAAAGCAATTGCTAAGACAGCGGACACAGTGGTGCGCGCCTCTGTTACCAAACGCAGGGAAGCGCTCTAGCAGATTGCCTCTGGAAGCAAGTGTATTGGGCTCAGCTTGGCACAGTGTTCAATCCAATTCGTCGCTATCTTAGTCCTCGTCGGCTCGTCCAAAAGTATAACAATCACCGTATGAACCAATAACTCGATGAGATCGACAAACGCTTCGAAGAGTTAGCGAGCTCTCGCAAAAGCTCTTCGGGGGGTTCTCGCCCACAATCTAGGTCCATCATTGTGTTAGCTATGGACAGGTACCTGGATGAGGTAGAGGGCCAGGATGAGGTGTCAAAATCGGTCTTTAAGCAGCTTGCGAAGCCTCAACTTCGCTTGTTCCTTTATGCTGGCCATGATACTGCGAGTAGTACACTACTGTACAGCTACCTCGTCTTGTCCCGTAACCCAGATATCTTGTCGAAAGTTCGTGCAGAACACGATTACGTATTCGGGTCGGAATCCTCGCTCGACAACATCACTCGAACTATCACAGACGACTCCACACTCTTAAATCAGTTACCCTGTACCTTGGCAGTTACCAAGGAGGTTCTACGTATCTTTCCTCCCGCCGGCAGCATGCGTGATGGTCGTCCGGATGTCGTTCTGGGAGATGAGTGGGGCCAACAATACCCCACAGAGGGCTGTCAGGTCGTGACGCTCAGCCTTGCTTTGCATCACAATCCTGAAGTGTTTGAACACCCCAAAGACGTTATCCCCGATCGCTGGCTCGTCGAATCCGAGGACCCTCTACATCCGAAGAAAGCCTCTTGGAGACCTTTTGAGTGGGGTCCGCGTAATTGCATTGGGCAGACGCTTGCGCAATTAGAACTCAAAATCGCCTTGGTCATGACAGTGAGGATGTTCGATATCACTCCTGCATATGACGAGTGGGACAAGATGCATCCGAGGAAGAGTATCAAAACCGTTGACGGAAATCGAGCGTATCAGGCTGAGATGGGAGGGGGCGGAGCTCACCCCGTGGATGGCTTTCCGGTCAAGATTACGGTACGGGCATGAGTGAGACCTTTGACCAGCGCAAAGAGCCTTAGAACGAAGCTATGAATCTGGCACAGCCAGCCAATAAAGTGCTTATGCGGTGGAGACAAGGCCTGATAATCCATCTCGTGATGACTGACGAGGTTGGATGCGATGGGGCTGTTGACAGAATGGCGGCAATATCGCCCCATAGCCTTCTTGGCACCTTTCTCCTTATTCAAGGCTTATCCTAGCCCCCAAGCCCTGCGCTCATCATGCTCCCACCAATTACATGTGTGTTATGAAGCGAAGTGCAGCCACGCTTTCCGGACGGATATCCAAGCTGCGCACTCCAGACACTGCGACACAACATTTGCACATGAACACATTCAACGTTCCCTTGCATTGGCCAGCTCACTCCACATATTCTACCTCTGCTTTAGCACATCCTACCCCCTGTCCAAAGCTCGTATTGTTGGTGCAAAAAGCAGTTCTGGTGCATTGAATTCATTAATTTTAGGAGACTCTTGCTGGCACGCTAAGCGGCTTAGACGTCAACAATTCTCTTGCGAGACTCCGCGCTAATCCGTACAGCGTTAGCATGACTTCCGCGGCGCCAGGAAAGGCAGGGAAGCATTGATGTTTCTTCTCTTCTGACTCCGGGGAAAGGGGACGGGTGGTCGAGGGTATGTGTTATTGGGTTTAATGTGGCGGCGAGAAAGGAAAGTCTAAAAAAGGAGCTAAAATGTTTTTGTTTAAGAAAGGGTTGGCTTAGAGTTTTGGGTTTCCCGGGGGCCCGACGGTTTAAATGTCCTCGGGCCGCCTTGTCTCGCGTTCGTCTTCTTATCCCGCATCTTCATCTTTGTCGTGTTGTTGTCGCCTGTCCGTCCCCGTCAACAATCCAAAACGTCATACCCATCACTCGCTCAGGGTATCCTTTTTATACACATTATAATATTTTAATCAGAGATTCTCTTTCGGCGCGTCCTACTTCCACGATTACTACTACCACTACTACTATTACTATTACTACTACTACTATCATCTCTATTGCCACGCTTTCGGCCTTCGAATAATCTCAAGATGCGCTTCACTACCGCTATTGCCGTTGCTTTCACCGCGTCCATCAGCTTCGTTGCTGCACAGGACGAGTGCGCTGCCCAAAAGTACGTCTGCCCACCTCTATTATCCCCATGTATCAAACCAAGCGCTGCCCAAACTAACACGGATCAAAAACAGTATCGTAGACAACTGCGTCGCTGGCTACCAATCCCGTATCGATACCTGCAATGAGAACCCCAACGATTTCATCTGCCTGTGCGACGTCTACAGAGACGTGCTTGTCTGCTATAACAACTGCCCGGACTCACTCGAAAAGCCTCCGGTCCAGAACACCGTTACCTCTTACTGCAACGCTGCTGAGCCCCTTCGCGCCGCCGCTTCCAGTTCCATGGCTTCCGTTGCTAGCGTTGCTGCTACACAGTCACACGCACAGGCTTCCAAGACCAGCGCTGCTACTAGCGCCACCGGTACCGCTTCTGAGGACTCTCCGACTGCCACTGCCACATCGTTTGAGGGTGCGGCTGGAAAGAACGGTGTCAAGGCTGGTGCTGCCATTGTTGCTCTGTTTGGCGCTGCGGGTCTTTTGTAAATAGGTAGACGTGTTGTTGAAGGGTGCATGGAAGGTGTTTGTTGTGTGTAAGGGTGAATAGCATACTATTTAATTGGGATAAACATTGCTGTGCCGATTGATATCTCTTGAGTGTGCGTTTCGTCTTTGACACGTCAAGGGAAACGAGAGCGAGGAAACATGGAGGAAGGATTGAGAGCTTCCGATGCTTCGCACCGTGGAGAGCAGTCCGTGGTCTGTTGGCGATGCAACACTTGAAAGCCACGCCCAAGATTCCTCGGGAAAAGCAGCGGAAGGTAAGAGGATAAGGGAGTCTGCAAGAAACGTTGCTTCGAAATAACTGATGTTGTGCGCCGCGATGCATGAGACACCAAGCAGAGTAATGTCTTGATCTTCATTATGTGCTTACCTCGCGTACCCTTCCTGTTCTACGCTTTAATACGTCCATCCTTGACCATCTCCCTAATAGCATCGATACTCATTTCAACCGCCTTCTTCGCCATCTAACTCATCTCATTAGCCGGTATTATGCAAGTCACGGAGGAGAAATAAAGAAATAACACTCACCCCCTTGAGCCTCTGCATCTCCTTGTCCGCTTCCTCTGTCCCTTCCTTCACATGAGGCAACCGGAACTCAAAGGCATACGTCATATGCAAGTCCTCGACCTCACCAGACGGCCCATCAGAGATAATATTGCGGATATGTGAGCCATCTTCTTGTTCGAAATCGACCTAAATTCGTCAGCTTGTCAGCCTTCTACGCCATAAGACAAGAGAATCAAACCCTGAACGAGAACCCAAACAGCCTATCCCTCTCCCCCACATACAAAATAAAGAAGAAAAAAAAGTCAACTCACCCAACTAGGCCAAAACCCCCTAACCACCTCCTTGGCCCGATCCTTGGGCCCCATGCCCTTCTTAAACACAACATCCCTCGTTACAACGCCATCGGCGCTCTCCTCCAGCACTGTGCAACTCTCAATTACGGGCACGAATTCCTGCGCAAAGTGTATTTTGCGCTCGAGGCCCGCCCAGACCTGCGGTTGCGTGAGTATCGGTGTGGCGCCTGTGGGGTTGATGCGCGAGGTGTAGGAAAGGTTGATATTGACCATTTTGTGGGAGATGTGTGTGTGTGTGTGTTGCGGGTTAGTTTGAAGGCTTGGGAATTAGATTGTTGGATTGGGTGGAGGGCGTGAAGTTATGTCTTAGAGTGGTAAGAGGGAAACGCTGCCGTGGAACAGATTCCTTGCTAAGAATAAGACGGAACCCGTAAGCGGGGCGTGTAGCGACGAGGATGGCCGTGGTAAGGGATAGTAGTAGTAGTGGTAGTGTGGGGTATTGTAACTTGACGTCAGTGTACCCTATTCCCTTTCGCAACAGGAAGTAGCAAAACAACCAATTCTGCAAAAGCCCGATCACAGTACGTTTGGCTAATTCGCAAAGTAACTGCAGAGTAAAACGCCACTATATATGACACATCTTTTGCTCTATCTGCTTTGTCAACATCGCAGAAGACGTCAAAGTCCGAATGCCGAAGCGAAAGGGACATGCTAGACTAAGCAACCAGGCAAATTGTATCATCTTCGGCTCCACACATGTCCGTCCGAGAGACAGACACACTCAGTAACCCGACTTTCTTTGCTTACACAAGCTCTCGCTGCTACCGACGACGCGAAAAGCGCCCCAATACCCAGTTGAACGTGTTTTGTTAACAACAACCTGACCACTGCCTTTCCGTCCCATCTGCAAAGGAAAATGTCATGAAAAGAGGGGACAAGGAAAAATAAATCTGGTCATTCTTCATGTTTGACTTGAGCGCTCATGTTTAAGATAGAGAGAAAGCGCTGTCCTACTTCGTTTCCATCTCAAAGTCCACCCTCCCCAAAACGCCCATGGTACTTGCATGTGCTTACAAGCAATGCGACATATGCCTCCCCACAATACCTGTAAAGGCGAGCCAGATTAGACATGGCCCAGAACCAAAGTATCGTATACCACTCCGAGAGCGCCTTGTCGTCCGCCAAAGTGAGTGATGGTGCTCTTTCTTTATTTTGCAGATTCTGTATATTGACATCAAAGCCAAGTAGTAGTCTTCCCACAATCCCACGACCGCAAATGCGATTCATATGCGAAACTCCTCCGGCAAAGACGGCGTCTTACTCTTGTCCAAAACCAACAGTTTCTTCGACGGCAATGGTGAGTTTCTGGTTGAGCGCATCGAATGACTTGTACGCTGGAAGATCGAGACGGTTGAAACTATGTCGCGTTAGCTTTTGCTAGGATCATTCTGATTCGGACAACATACCATGTATGAGACTTTGGCAGTTGATTTGGCTCGCCAGCCTTCTCAATTGTAAATCTTCTCGGTCCGTCACTACCCTGCAAGTCCTTGAATCCGTTGACAGGAATGCGCGAAGTACCCGTAGCGAATTGCAGTAGACGGGACTTCTGTTCAGCATCCCAGCTGCGGATACACTTCCAGAAGTTTTGGATAACCTCGTCGTTCTCGGTGTAGCCACGGTAGTCGGTATGCTTCTTCCAGTCGTCAACGTCGATATCGGCGATACCACCAATAAGCAACTCTAGTTCACGTTCATCGAAAACGTTCACCAGGTCCGCGGGGATAAGTTCGTGGAAGCCGGTGATGAAGGCTTGGAACTGCTCCTCAACACGTTTTTGAATACGCCATTCTGTGATGAGTCTGTTGTTGTCAGCATGGTCCTCTGAAGCATTCCAATAGGTCCACGTACTCAACGTATTCATGCTTGTTTTCGTTGGTAACTTCGATGTTGTCACCCCCAGGCTTCAACTCGATGCTGACGGTCTCGCCAAAGCGCTCATCGTCAGTCGCGAATGTAAGTTCTAGCGCGTCGGTAATATCGTTGTTCCTGTTCGCGTTAGTTTCGAATCGTGCGGAAACGAGAGTTTGGAACTTACAGCATCCATTCCAAGTTACGATGGAAATCGGCGTCTACACCCTCCATGTCTTGCAGTGCAACCTTCTTCCTCAGAATCATCTTGTAAAAGGCTCCGATGAAGAAGGCATCTAGGAAGCGGCGGTGGAAGATGGCCAGACCAACGACACGGCCAATAAACTTGAAGTAGTTCAAGTGCTCGGGGTTGATTCCAGAGTGAGGATTGATCTGGAGTGTGTAGTTGTCGTGTGCAGAGTATTCGAACAAGCAGTAGAAGGGGTTAAACATCTCGTGAGAGAGCAAGAAGAAGAACTCTCGAGAAAGACCTCCGTAATCCAGACCGTCTTCGCCGTCGAACTTGATCATTAGCCTCTTCTTGAGATCAGCAGCACTTTGGCGCATGATCTCGTGGTAGGAGTCCTCGAAGATATGTGTCCGCCGCACCTTGACGTGACATTGACCACTAACAATACGAAGTGCTGGTTGCGATCGGAAGTAGATCAACTTACGACGGAAGTCGCGCTTGTACTGAGGCACATTCTGATCCAGTGAGGATGGTAACCTCGGGTCGTCCCATGTAGTGGTCTTTGTGTTGTGATCCACAAAGTATACTCTTGCCGTGTTGGTGAGACGCATTTCCCATCCTGATGGGAGTGGGCCAAGTTGGGAAACAGGTTGCTGCTGGATGGTGCTACCGTTGGCAGCCTGACCGCCATACATACGGATGTACTGCTGTCGGCGAGGATCCACCCATGTTGTCGTCCGTGTGTTGTGGTCAACAAAGTAAGGTCGGCCTTCGGGGGTATGGCGCTGCTCCCAACCAGACGGAAGCTCTCCTGTACCAGCAGTGGTTGCTCCCGTTGCCATCATGCTCGCGGCGTTTGCTGAGCCAGTCGGCGGTGATGGCTGGCGATCGGAAAGAGTGGGTGAGTTTGCTCCGGTTCGGTCCTCAGGCAACATACGGTTCTGATGGCGCATGCGTTCCTGCTGGGTCTGCGCTGCTACGTCCCGGCGCTGGTCTGCTTCGTTGAAACCGGCGCCTGGTCTGATCCATGTTGTTTGCCTGGTGTTGTGGTCGACGTAGTATGTTCGGCCCAGGTGGTCCTCACGACGCTCCCAACCATTTGGCAGTCTTCCTTGAGCATCCTCGAAAGCGCTATATGCACCACCGGCACTGTTACGGGCTAGGGGGGCTCCATTCGGAGCAGGGCCAGGCCCCGCGGGTGGGCCAGTGGGAGTGCCTGCTGGAGGCGCCTGGCTGAGGCGCTGGGTGGTCGACTGGCCGGCGACCGAAGAGCGGTTGCCTGGGTATACATCAGGAGGGTGGGGGCTCGTGGTAGATTGCTGTGAGGTAGACACAGCGCCAGGGATGGCACCGTTCACCGATGGATGCGGGGAGGCGTTCGGGCGGGCGGCGTTCTGAGCACCCTGGCTGATGGGCGCCGCCAGATTCGTGGAGAGGTTGAGGATAAGCTTGCCATGGACGACCATGTTGTCATTTGACTTTTTGAGGTCGCGCGTGAGCATCTCTGGAGGTGGTGTTAGCACATGTGCTCCAAGTCGCCAGGTCCGACGTACCGTCTCCCCCCGCGTCGAGGTCTATTACCGACCCGATGCGGACATTGATGACACCCAGGAAGCCCTGGTCCTTCTTCTTGAACTTCTTCTGGTCAAAGATCTGAACCGCCAGGACACTCTCTTCGTTCACTTTCCTAGCCCGAGTGTTAGCGTCATCCGCAGCCATCTGGGGCCGTGGCGGCGAGCGACGACGTACATGTCGAAGCTCTCGTTCCAGTAGGGATTCAGCGTCTTCTTGATGACGCTCGTGGTGCGCGTCTGCTCGCCATTGATCGTAGCTACGGCAAAGGGGTCCGGAAATCCTGCGACACATGCATCAGTGACGCGATAACGCCCTTCTGGACTTGGGCATACATACGGAAGACATCGCGCTTGTAGAGCCCATCGGCGGCAATGACTGCTTTCTGTCAGATTCTGGTCAAGCCCATGGGGCCCTGTACTCGAGGGCAAGACGCACTGGTGATGCGCAGGTTGGGCTGCCCTGCGCCGTCCATGATGTTGACGATGCGCGATTATGCAGCGCAGCAATAGCAAGAGTCAAGCAATAAGACGGGGCGAACGGGGTAAAGGAGCGGCTCTCAGAGCTCGCCGTGTATGAGGGACCTCTTCTCTGGCCGGCTGTGCTGCTGTTGTTGGTGTGTTGGTGATGTCGCCTTTGGGGTTGGCTGCGGCGGGTGACGAGGGTACGGGAGGAGGCTGTGCGTGAGGAACCGGCCGTGCGCAGATCCAAAGGCAAATGCGACGGGCGTTCACGGTCCTGGACCCGGAGAAGTTCCGGCCACGCTGAGATGGCAATCGCTTATCCAACTCTTTGCGATCGTGCGAGGCAGTCTTGCGACCAGCTGAGATATCTGCTCCGGCGGCTACGGCGATGGCCCAAGCCGCGAACGCTGCGACTCCGGGAGGATGCCTTCTTGCTGCCTTGGCGCTTGCCCCGCAGGCCTGTCCAACGATGCGAACTGGTGGTGACGGGAGGCTAATAGAGACGACGACACTTGCGATCCACAGGTAGAACGGCCGCAAAGTCTAGTGTGAAGGAAGAGCTTGCTGCTGCTTCGATCCTCTGCACCATCTATGCGTGCCAGTCAAGCTTCCGTTCGCTCTCGAGACGCATGGCATCCATCGTGTCAAACCCAGGCCATCTCCCTTTCAGCGCCAACGAGCATATCCATGGCCTAGCATAACCACACGGTGACTTGACCTCTTCTCCATGCCACACCTGTTGCTTGCGCCGTCTCCGACGCTTGTCTACAGCTTCTTGGTGCACCTCAGCTTTTGTTTCAAAAGTCTCAGGCATGCCCTCTCCACTTGCGCCCGATCAGACGACCGCGCCTCAAACGCACTGCAAACGAGCTGTCAAACACCAAGAGTCTACACTGTACTATTCGCCTTGGTCACGAGCCACATGCAAGGCCACTCGGGCTTGGGTAAACGGCACCGCCACACGTAAAATCTGGGCTAGTCCAGTCTTCCGCGTCTTCCGTCTTGCCGTACTCTCGCATCCTCAGCCAGACTAGTCCCTCGGGGTCGCCAAAGCCCCCCTAGCGAGGACAACAACACTTCAGCAACATGCCTATCTTTTGCCGGCACCGTCCAACAGCAATCGCAAATACTTGATGAGCGAAGGTAACTATAGTTTACCTATTAGCGATGCCTATATGTTGAAATCTAATCGCTCTGTCTACCCGAATGAACAGGGCGCTGCTTCTATGCTCGCCAAACTCCTCGCTGTCCAAGGCTGTGACAACCGGACGCCATGTCATCCACGTGCCTTTTCCCGGCACTTTTCATGCATCTCTATTGTTTTTTTCCCTTACTCCCTGAAGCTATCTCCAATTTCAATCTTCCTCATGCCCAACAAAACTCTCAACTTGAGATAAGTCTCGTACCCACTTAACTGCATCTCCACTCTCATGTGTCTTGTCCATGCCCCTAGCCAAAACAATAAATTACTGGGCCAAAGTACAGATCCATTGAGGTTGTCCAAACACTCTTCATAAACCGTGCGAGAAGCATAGCGGGCGAGAATAAGGAAGGTACGCATGGGTCCTTGTCGAGTGTGCAGACCTTCGTCTAGCGAACGCGCTAGATAACAGTTAGAGTATCAAACGGATCGGTTCGTCAGGAAAGACTTACTCAAATCGTTCGTCTTCAAAATTAACAAAATAACCCTGGGAACCTGACCCAAAAGCTCAATCAGATTCTCGATCAGGCCTTCCCCGAGAGCGTCTCCAATCACCTTCTTCTCTTCACTGGTCCTGGATGTCATAACGCCTCCAGCCCCGCTTTCTTTCTTTGCCAGTACCGTATAATCCCTGCCAGTGATGGCTGACGCGAACAGTGGAAAGTGCTCGTCCTTGATGCCAGCTACTTGATATGCGTACTTTCTCATGCCAGCCTCGTCAGCGTCCAGGACAGCGAGCCACAGTTTTGCGTAGTTGCGTCGTAAGGGCATGGGAATGTCGCGATATAGGCCGTGGTCGTAGAGAACAACGTCAAAGTTGGCCTTGCTGCCACGAGTCGGATTGTACCGAATAGCAATGTTTCCGCCGTGCGGATCGCAGTGTAGTGGCGCATTCTTGCCGAAAATCATCTCGTTGAATATGCGCGCCAGGGCTGCGGAGACTTCGTCTCTATCGATGCCATTCTCATCCAAGCTCTTGAGATCGTCTGTTCGGAAACCAGATACGTACTCCATGACCAGCATGCGGCGCTTCGCCCAGAGTACCTCGGGTATAATAACCGGGACGTCGCGTACGTGGGAAAAGTACTCGCGTGCTCGCATGGCGTTCTTGCCTTCAAGAGCAAAATCGAGCTCTTGAGGGAGGGAGAGCTGCATTTCGTCGGATAGCCAGGTCAGATCGTATTCGGGAAACCAGCGCTTGAGGGTAGTGAAGGAGAAACTGGTCAAGGCCAGATCGAGCTTCGCCCATTCGTCTAAAGCAGGGTGTTGTACTTTGACGGCCACTTTTTGACCGGTCTCGCGGACCGTCGCCCGGTGTACTTGTGCGAGCGATGCAGCGCCTATTGGCTGCTCCTCAAACTCGGAGAAGAAATCGGACAGCTCCAGACCGGTGTCTTGCCTACACATTTCTTTTATGGATTCGAAAGAGGACACGGGGCATTTATCTTGCAGTGGGATGAAGGTGTCGCACCACTCGTTGGGAAGGAGGTAGTTCATGCTGCTCAGATGCTGTCCCAGCTTGATGAAGATGGAGCCGTTCTTCTCGAGGGTGCGGAGGGTGCGTTTGGCGCATCGCAGGTGGCAGGCTTTCAATTGCTCGTTGTAGTCGGGTTCGTCGTCGCGTTTGAGAACATAGCGATAGCTGTGCAAGAAGGGCGCATTAGCTGAGGAGCCGCCGATGGACTGCACTATCCACGTACTCTCTAATGTTCATCACCAGTGTCGCAACGACCCTATAACTCCTCTGTGTAGCCACGTAGGCGTGTTTGGCGTCATCATTGACAGCAATTGCTGCTGCGCCGATTACAAGACCACCTCCAACTATCCATAGTCTTCTTCGTCTCTTGTGGCTCTGTACGCTCCTCCCTGCACCTTTGGCCGCAGCACTCACCGTCTCATTTGCACTACTCGCGAATGCTCGCTGCGCGCCAATTCTGCCTGCGAGGGTATTCTGCCAATAACATCCGCCTCGTTGCTGCCATGAACTTTGCCGTGGCGGGATCGTTTGTCGTTGCGATTGTATACATGCTCGGCAAGTCCACGTCCTGCGGAGGAGCGGAGAAGAGAAGGCGCTTAAAGTCGACATTTCATGCGTATATCATGGCCGGCCAATGTTGGGGAGCATTGCAGATTGGATGGTGGCACTCAGGGAGATGCACCAAAGCGAACAGCAAGCGGGCAATAGACCGCTTCTAGCCACAATGTGTCGTTGTTGGACATTTTTCCATGAAGGCGTAGCGCGGAACGGAACGCCACAGGCGCAGCACACCCTGGTCGGTTTGCGGCGAACATCGACACTGCCGAGCTGCACGCGTACATACGACATCACAAGTCATACGGCCTTTGCAGCAGGATGATTGTGAACAAGATATTTGTGCTCCGGTAATATTCTAGGTCATGACTCAACAGTACAAGCCTTCAAGTCAACCACCCCACAGCATATTCCATGCCTTCTAGGAACGCAGTCTAATCCATGCCACCCCTGAGTATCATATCCCGCTTGTCCTCCCACGGGTATTGCCACCTCCCCCAGAACATCAGTCTATCATTCAACGCCGAGGAAATCCCACCACCGGTCTTCTAATCGATCATAATTGGGCGAGGCTTCGTTTCATGTTGTGCGTCCCTTTTTCGTAACATGCACCCCAGCATCTTTCCGGCACGAGTGCTTTTGCGAGCCGCTCGAGATCCAAAGCCTCCACAAACGCATTGCAGTTTTCATTCTACATGTCAACTGTCTCGTTGAAGCAGAGAACACCATTGCCCTTCAGATACCCATCTACACCGTCTGGCGTGGTTTGTCGGCGCGGATTCGCAACGTGGAGGTTTTCAGGCTGCGCGACACTTTCAGTAGGGAAGTCGGTGATGTCGGTAACCAGTACGAGACCGGCCGTCTTGATCGATTCGATGAGGGCAGGAGCAAGTGACTGGATACTGTTAGAATGTAACTTCTGATATGTCTTCAGGAACTCACTAGTAAGCGAGAACTGCATATCAGCCCCATGAAATTGTTATCCCTGGCAATTTGTACTGCCTCCTTGACAGAAATTCTTGTGCGACCACTGCTTTGGACGATGTGCGTGTTTCCGGAAGGTGACTGAGAGCTATCGGCTCCGAGTTCATTGCAAAGAAGGACAGGATCTATATTGATGTCAGTGATTGCCATGTAAATGCTGCTGGAGAACACTCACAGTTGGGTTGCTTCCAATTGATGACAGTACAGATATCCTGATTGAAAGAGCTGAAAAGCACACTCCTCAATGTACCGTCAATCTCGCCTGCACCTTGTTCCCTTAGATGACGCGCATGTTCAAACACCACTGACAGAACCTTGTCTGCAAAGGTGTTCATATCTTGTGTCGGCCCAAGCTTGAGACGTTCCTCTTCAATCCTTGACGGGAAAAGAACGTGCAACTCAACATGAATGTGCGCAGGAAGTACTGCCAGGGCGTCTTCCAAGGTGGTGAATGAGGAAGCCATGACCTGATAAATTCTGGGTATGTCATCTGGACTGGCATTGCTCAGGTCCCTAGCAAGTTGATTCGCAGTTGTCGAAGTTTGCCGAGAGCCGATAGCAGCAAATTGCGCATACGTCAGGATGTTGACTGGTACTTCTAGCCCGTGGTGGTTGACCTTCCATTGCGGATGCAATACCGGTACACCATCTGCGGTCAATTGAACGAACAACCGCACGTATTCACCGGATAAGCTTGACCCTGTGATAAGAGTATGAGGTTGTGAATCAAGCTGGCTAGTGGCTTTCCAGTAGGTGGCAAAGTGTGTAATCTCGAGTGGAATGCCGTGGAAGGGCTTGACAACCTGGAAGTCGAAAGTAACCCTGCCGATCGCCCGAAGCCTGGGATCGAACAGTTCAAGATGCCATCGTCCTGTGCTTTTTGACCGTTCTGTAAACACCTTCGAAGAAGCCACGCTACGAGCGATAACCTTTGATCCTATCGTCGGATATACGTCGAAATCGATAGAAAACGTGTCGAGGTTCTCGATTTGAAACGAGATGACTTTGAACTCGTCCTGTATAGGTAACAGAATGTTGCGCGGTATGAGGTCGGAGCTTTTTGATGAAATCGTAAGCCTTGCAGCCGGGTATTTCGACTCGTCGTAGAAGCGAATCGCGTCTTTGCCAACCTTCTCAAAATTGATAACCACGAATGTCTTCGTGTCCAGGAAGTTGTGTCCGTATCTTCGGAAAGGAATGATTGGTGGAGGTAGGATGAATTCGGGAATGCCGTCGGGGTCGCCTTCGATGTCCATGGCCGTGGGCATCGAGCTAGAAACTCGTGAAGAGATTTGCGGAGAGACCTGTTTCTGTGTCATCAGTCCAACACCGCGCCCTACCGAGGCAAGTAATGTCATGCATTCGAGGTGGCCTTCCCATGTCGCGTAGTACATGGCGGACAAGCCCTTCTCGTCCACAATGTCCACATCGACTCCACCTCGCAGCAACGTCTGGAGACATTCTACATTCCCTTCACTCGCAGCGTGGAACAGCGGTGTCCACTGGTAGAGTTTGTCTGGTTGATTGAGATCGGCACCATATTTCTGCAGCATCAAAAGCGCCTGAGGAGTTTTCCCTGATCTTGCGACTAGGTGCTGTGGAAACAGTCCCTCTGCATCTGACAGCATCTCGGCAGATCTTTGCAGGAGAAGCTCCAATATCTCTAGCGATGCATATTGGCATGCGAGATTGAGGGGTACATGCTCTCCGGGTCCCAGACGAGTGAGATCAGCACCTCTTGAGAGAAGAGTCTCTACACAGGCAAGTTGTGAATGCACGATCCCGTGTATCAGTGGTGTAAAGCTGTCCTGGTCCCGGAAGTTTACCGTGTCCGGAGCGGTATTGATGAGTTCCTGAACCAACCCTACGTGGCCATGCATACATGCGTAGTGCAATGGTATCCGGCCGTACACGTCCGTCGCGTGGGCATCCACGTTGCTGGACAGTCCAAGATTGAGCACTTCAATTCGTCCACTAATAGAAGCCTTGTGGAGACAATTCCGCTCATTGATCTCGTCCTCTTGTGCGAGATTCACAAGATTTGAGTCGAGTAGCGTTCTCAGCGCAGACTCTGGCGCTTCCGCGACGGTACTCAGGAACGCCTTGGAGATATGTTCGCGCGCGTCGGGAAGTGCGGACAGGCGGGCGAGACATTCCTGGATTTTGGCTTGATTTGCAGCATTGATGGCCTGTACGAATTGATTGTCAAGTTCGAGCTTCGCTTCGAATGCAGGCTCAGACACGCGGGGTTCAGTTGCAGGGTGAGGTGCTTGTACTCCTTCGCCTTCGGCCCATCCAGAAAAGTCGAGTAGCGCTTGGGTGGCTTGGTCGGAGAGAGTGCTGATGACTTCCCGGTTGAAGCACGGTTGGACTTCGACGGCACGCGCAAGGTAAAGCTGCTTCTCTCTTGACTGTCGTTAAAGTTAACTCATGTTTGCAGACACACGAGATTCGGCGACAGACCTTAGATGTTTTGTCCCACTGGGGGAGGTTAGCAAGGTTGTGACGATAAGACTCAGGAGGGGGGAGGGGGTGCGGCAAACCTTTTTGAGAATCTTGGAGAAGGCTGTTTCGTTCACTTCCACAAATTGCTAAGTCAGGTTAGTGTGGGCAACTCCCAACTGCATGCGGGCCAATCACCTCGAGCTTGTTGAGATCCATGCTAAACTGTTTTAGACCCTCTTCTAAGGCAACATATCGCGAAGAAGTCTTGGAGACGGATTGTGGGTGTTGTTGCATCACTCTCTTCTTGTCAAGAAGGGTGGTCAAGCGCAGGCGCAACTGCGACCATGGTGAGCAAGTCTCAACGCACAATGTGTGGTACACACCTCTGCCTCTTTTTGCAAGTAGAACGTGTTGACCTTCTCCAGTTCACGTTCCTGTATACGAAGTCAGGAACGATTCTACTCATTGTGAGTAAAATTACGTACCACCCTGAAGAAGAAGGTGGCTTTGTTTGCCTGTAATGACGTCTGTGGATCGAGTGATTCATGACGGCTTCCTTCGCTCTGCGGTGGGATCACCGGAGTGGCGCTAAGCTTCTTGATAAGCTGCACAAAAATCTATCAGTTTTTGACTTCTAATTTATCGGACAGTAGAAGCACCTTCTTGAGCGCTTTGTAGTCGACGAAGCTTGCGGCGTATTCTGGGATTTCCAGTTGCCTCTTCTGAATGTGCTTTCCAAACTTCCTGGAAAAGCGCGCAGAGTCAGTGGTGTCTTCTTTGGAAGCAAGGCTTGTCGACGAGGTTTTCTTTTTCAAAACCACCAAGGGGCGGGGTTGAAGGGCCTCCATATGAGGGGGGGACGTACATTATGCTAATGGCAAGAAGAAAGCCAGGAACGTTCTTTTCGAAGCCTTACGGCAATGCGCATACGATGCACAAGCGACAGATCCTGGTCCGAGTTGCTGTGCAGATCCGACCATACAGGTTCAGCAATGACAAGCGTGTGGTCGTCGGGAGATGCCTATTCGGCAGTGGGGGCAAGAAAAACAGGACAAAACGAGGTGAGGGTCGATGGTGACAGCCCTGATTGTGGCCGTGCGTGAGTGTTAGGCAAGTCGAGAAGTAAAGTCACTTAGGTTGCGGCTGCTGATACCCTGCAGAGGAGGTATCAGTTCGGAGACTCGCTTGGATCTAGTCGGACAGGGTGTTAGCAGGTATTTGGACAACGCCGAATGAGGGGCCAGGCTTCAGCGCAGCGCCGGCGACTCATTCTGGAGAGGGCCACGAGGTTGAGCATACACTGGCGGAAGAGCAGAGTGCCCATGTCGTTCATACGACAGCTAGAGGACTGGCGAATCAGAGTGCGTATAGCCGCCACGAGGTTCAGCAACTGCTCCTGCACTGATATCGTTAGGTCGAGGGCATGCAACAGGGGCCCGTGTCGTATGCGGATATTCTGCCGAAGTTTAGTGTCGTCACGGCTGCTAGGGTGCTGGAACGGCATAGGGCCGCCCAATTGAAGGTTTCGACGTTATGGTGGCAGAGCTGCCGGGTTACGTAAGAGCTAGCGTTCAGCTCAACCGCAATTCAGACAGAAGGGGTTGTACCACCCATGATCGCGACAGCCGATGCAGACGCAGCCCATCTTCACGACCATCTGCACATCTGATGCTAGTGGTCGGCTTGTGGGCCTCCATCCACGGGAAGGCGTGGATGTTCATGGAAAAGCCAGGCAGACCGGCCGAACCTCGTCATACTGCATGAAGTCGCCTACTTACTTGTACTTCTCACCCGTCTTGAGGAACATGATGCACAATGGTGTAGGTGCAGAGTGGGACGGCCCGGCTGTGCGTTTCAACGCGTATGCGCAGTAGCTGCAGAGCAGGGTTCGGGGAAATCATTGTGGCAAATACGATGTTTATTCTTCGCTTTCGAGACGAGCTTGCCTATACGCCGACAAAGCTCATGTCCCTTTTATCTGTAGGCCAAGCCAAGCTACCTCCCGGCCAGCTATGTGTCCATGCATCAAATGAAGAAGTGAAAGGTTTATAGGGTATTAAACCAGAACGAACCCCATTCCTCCTCTGCTCGAAACTTTGACGATGCAACGAATTGCATGCTTCCTATTCACCGCAGCATCGCGACTACCTCTTCAATCCCCAACAGTAGCCAGCTCTCACAAGCCATACATGTCCCATCCATCAAGGCCGTTCGAGCGCCTACTACTTGCAGACTTGTTGGGACCATTTTGAGCGTCGTAGGGCGTGCGCGTAGCCACATTTGCGTCCAGCTCAATGTCAAGTCACAATTCGTCGTCGTCCATCTCCGAGGGCTTCAGTAGACCACCGACCTTCATGGCACGTTCGCGCTCCTGTTCCTTGGCCGTCTTGGCCGCTTGCTCGCGCTCTTCGGCGTAGAGCTCAGCATTATCACCAGAAAACTCTTTTAGGGAAATCAAGAAGTCTCGTAGGATGATCTTGAACCGGTTGAGATCAGAGTTGGTGGCAAACAGTCCATCAATGAACGAGGCAATTTGAGCGCTAGACAGTGTCAGTACATGTTTCAATGAGGAGTGGGAACAACGCACGTCTGTAGGTTGGGGAAGGCAGTCGCGAGCAGATTGCCAACAAAGTTTCGCAAGAACTCCCGGTTGGGTGTGCCTTCCGCCGCCATATCTGGCGATGTGTAAATCGGGCCCTGTAGCTTATCTGAGTCAACCAGCCAGAACAGCTTGGCCAACAGCATTGACTGCGACTTGAAGCCAGCCTTGTGGTCGCTATCAGTGACAACAAAGAAGACATCCTGGAGGATAGTCGTGAAGAACGTCTGGAAGAAGGCATTGCATGTCTGCTGGTCGGTTTCGGCCATGTTAGAGACCAGCTCGAAGCACATGGAGAGACCTGCGCTCTCGACTTCGCGGTTGTCGTGCTTGCTTGCCCACATGCAAGAGTCAATGACGAACTTGAAGGACCGTGCATCCAGACGTAGCAAAGCAGGGAAACAGCGGAGGTTGATGGTTCGGAGAAGCTTGAAGAACTCGACACGGTGCTCGGGGTACTCTGAAAAGTCCTTGTTGATCATGTCCAGTGTGCACTCAAAAACGCTGTCCATGATGTTGATGATTTGGTCCTCCATCATACTCTGCGAATCGGTTAGCATGCGCCCTGACGGTGACTGAGCGAGTCCAACCATGTGCTTGCTCAGACTGGGTCGCCAACGTACATGTAGCTTGTTGATGATGGTCGTCATCACATTCAAGACTTCTGCCTCACGAGCATCCGGAACATTGTTCTTGTAGTCGATCAAAACTGCTTCTAAGAGCTTCGGTACAATGTTGTTATGGATCATCTCCAGGTCGTCGGCTTTCTCCACGTACGTGTTGATGAGCTTCAGGATTTCTTTCTTGATTGTGCGAAGACCGCGCACCTTTGGCATCTTGGTCGCAATGTTGCCCTCTCGTTGGACTGCTTCATCGATGAGTTGGGAGCTTGCGCGATACATTGTCAGCATGTCGAAGTATATCCGTCCAATCTGTGGGTAGAAGTAGGATCCGATCGAACCACATGCTGCAACATTAGTCTTCATGATGTTGCCAACAATCTTGATGATATCCGAATCCTGGAGGCATGCGGGGTTCTGATTGGCTTGTGCAATGATGTTGTCCCAGGCGGAGTTGGGCAAGGCCATCAAATCGGCGATCAGACGCTCCTGCATACTCTTCTGACCTTGTGCGCTGATCATGTAACCACAGGCCTCGTAGAATGTGTGAACCTGCTGGGGAGAGAGATCCGCGGTAATCTTCCTCAAATTACGAACAATCTCGTCGATGAATGGCTCGGTCTCTCCAGGCTGCAGGGCAACAAAATGTCTTCGGCACTTGTTCGCAATCTTGATGAATGTATCGCAAGCCATATCCTGCACACCCTCGTGCGTTTCGTGCATGAACTCGAACAGCTTGTTAACGACAGTCTTGAGGAACTTCCAGTGGGCCTTGAGGAAACGCGGGTACTGTCCGACGATGTACATGATGTTACTGGCAACAACGGCCTTGTTGTCCTTTCCGCGCTTCATCTCAGTCAAGCCCAAAAGATCCTTGATCACAGTGACCAAGAATCGCTTCTCTGTCTCCTCGTTCATGGCGCCGGAGATGGAACCGATGGCCCAGCAGAGAGTGTTGCAGTTAGCCCATGACCACTCCGAGCCGTCGACCTGGCGGGCCAACTTCTCCGACATAATTTGCTCGGTGTCGTTAACATCCAAGTGGGTAAGGAAGACGAGGCACTCTCGGGTAGACTTGTACAGCTGGATCGTGTCGCTCTCCTTGACGAACTCACGGACAATCTCGCCCTCGTCGTTCTCGACAATGAGAACCTCCTCGGGCCTAACCATCTTCTCAATCATGACTGTTCGGAGGTTAGACAGAATCTCCGTGTACTTGTTCTTCCTCAAAGGGTAATTGGCCAGCTCGCGGCCTCCGTTTCCGGGAATGCCCATGTTCAGCAACGGGTTCATGTCGGTAATTGGCAGCGCCTGCATCTCGTCATAAAGCTCCGAGACGAGCTTAGTCCAGTACTCCAGGCAGATCTTGAAAACCTCGCGATCGTCAATCTGACTAATGCGGATGAGATAGAAGTGGCCATGGGTGAGGAAGTCCCTGTTCATTAGGTTCTCGATGACGTTAAGGTGCATGGTGAAGAAGTTGGTAAGGAACAAGGCGAGATTCAGTACGAACTCTTGGTCCCGGCCGTTGCTGGAGGAATATGTACTCTTGAGGTCCAATGAGAGAGGGATTATCTTTGAGATGGCTGTCAGTGTCTCAGTGAACATGGAAACAAGCTTGTCGTCGTAGGCAGGCTCTGTGTGCAGGCCAGCGATTTCTGTCAGGCACTTGAGAGTGATGTTGCGGAAATCTGGGACTTCGAGGAAGCGGCTCCGCAGAGTTTCGATCAGGCTCTGACCGCTAGGTGGCGTCTCGAAGATATAACCCAATGGAATCCAGTTCAGGAAGCGCAGTAGGGTCTCCAGAGTCGCTTTGATAAGCGAAGCTTCGGTAGCTGTGCGTAGTACCTCTGAGCAGAGCTGGTAGATGGCGGTAAACTCGTCGCACATGCTCTGCTTGAGCTCTCTTCGCTTGGCCGAGGTCATCTGCTCCTCTGAGTAGTCGAAGACCTCCTCGGAGAGCAGGCGCAGAATGACCATGTTGTTCTCGCATATTCCCAGGCTGCTGTGGCATGACGATATGATCTCGTTGATAAAGGTGGGCCAGTTATGGGGCCACTCCTGCTTCAGAACAGAGACGAGGACGAGGTTGAGCTTGTTCAGGAGGGTGCGCTCGGTGCGGCGGGTGTTGTCGTCGTTGGAGAGTTGGATGATGAAGTTGACGATGAAGTTTCGGATACCTGGCCTGGTTAGCTATAATCGGACACGGAGCTTTCCCAGACATACCTTGACATTGGTCTCGGGGAAGCACCTTCCATCGCGTCATGATGACATTGTCGAGGACTTGGAGGCCCAGATCTGCCGACGATTAGCGCCGCGTCGACCACCCTGCGTCGGTCGCTTCTACTCACACTTGGTCTGCGGGTACTGCGCATCTGACAGGATCTTGTCAACAAGGAGCCATGCATCAGGGTTTTCTTTGAACTATGTGACTGTTAGCTGGGCGAGCTCATGCAAAGCCAGCCGATGGGGAAGATGCCTACCTGGTTCAGCGTAGCTTGGGCTTGTTTTTGCTGCGAAACGGCCGTGTTAGTCATGCTCTGGTTTTGTTATCTCGTCTCATCATGGCGAAGATACATACTGTGTCGCCGCGGCCCTCGTAGAAGGCGCGCACTGTGGCGTCGAGATCTTCAATGGACAGAGACATGGCGGGCTGCAGCGCGGCGGGAAAAGCTCCCAATCAGCCTCTAAGTATCGTCTATGTTCCCAGGAAGCTTCAACACCAGCTTCGGCTTCGGTTTTGGTGTCTGTGTGCGCGTCGGACGTGGCAAGCGGGCGATCGCGCAAAGGTTCGTTGCCTAGCAGAAGTTGTGTACGGACCAAGGCGGGGCAGTTGAGCGGTAGAGAGATTGTGCGGGCACGCAGATGAGACTGCTAGAGTGTTTCCTTGTAGCCGGCGGTTGCTAGACCCTGAGCAAGTGTGTCTGTCTAGCTACTTGCAGTAGTAAAAGTCTCAGGCGCTGACGTCGCAGAAGAGGCACGGGTTTCGCGGTGAAGTCGCGTTTGTCAACCTGGAACTACCCGTGCCGAGAGACGAGCACTAGCGCTAACCGCTCCACTCTGCCATCTACTCCGATACCCTGCCCTTTGGCCATCCCACCACTGCCTCATTGCTACGCTTCATTCTATTATCAATTTACCTTGTATGGTGGGTTCCATATTCTAGTCTCTAGCTTTATCCACGATTCAAAATAAGCTACAATTGGGGAGGGACAAAAGGTGGCTACGAGGATAAGCCTTGGAGGTTTCGTGGAATGCCAACAAAGACTCCCAGATGCGTCATTTCGGATGGGGTGACGCCCCTTCCCTTGGTGCTTGCTTGATATTGGTTCCTCTCTGAACTTCTGCTCGGCCCGCAGACGAAAGCGACGAACTGTGTGGCCCTAAGCGTCTCCTTTCACCACGGCGAAATTACCCAGGGCATGGCTCAACGACCAGTGATGCCAAGCTTTCCCGGCGACGACGGGAAGCTTGAGGAATAGTTGCATGTCCAAGGTTCTATTCTTTTCTTCTGTAGATGCTTCTCAAAAGATATGTGTAAATAGTGCAAGAACATATACACCTGTCTGCATGACTCCTCGCTTTTTAACAAGAATTCCGAAAGAAACCCCCCTGAAACCTAACGCCTCATTTATGCACGTCTTCACATCAAACACTCTTCTTCGCTTCCTATCACAACCGTCTACTCCTCCTCATCAACAACTCGGCCCCACTCATGACTCTCCATGCCGTCGCTACCCCACATGATACCCTTGAGCGAAGTCTTGAAGAAGTTGGCATACGCACCCGAATCACCCTTTGTCATGGGTACATCGATGTCCTTGCCACGGAAGTGAATGCCACTAATAGGAGCGACGAACCACGCGGTACCAGCAGCGAAAGCCTCAACCAGGCGACCCTCCTTGGCAGCCTCTTCAATCTCAAAGACAGTGAACTTGCGCTCCACGACCTCCAAAGACTCGAGATCCTCGGGCGCAGAAGAGGAAGAAGTAAGTTTGGCACGGGCAAGTTCCAGAATAGAGCGACGAGTGACACCATCAAGAACGATACGCTCGTTCAAATCAGCAGTGACGAGTTGAAGTTTACCCTCCTTGGTCTTCCACACGACAAAGAAGTTGCTGGCGCCTGCTTCCGTGATGGTGCAGTCCTCGCCGAACAGCCAGAGAATCTGGTGGTAGCCTCTCTTCCTCGCCTCACCTTGAGCGACGAGCGAAGGTCCGTAGTTGGCACCGACTTTGGCGTATCCGAAACCGCCGGGCCATGCACGGCACATGTCGTCTTGAGAAGCCAGCAGCTTGATTCCACCGCTCATGTCGCCCATTGGGGCGAAGCAGCAAAGGATGACAAAGAGGAGGGCTTCTTTTGGTCGCTCAACGCCGAGAGCGGGGTCAGACGCGATCATTGTGGGGCGAATGTAGAGGAATTGTCCTGGACGGTCCTTTGGAAGCCACTTCTTGCCATCAGTAGCACACAGCTTTACGATGAGCTTAAGAAGCTCTTCTGGGTCAAATGCAGGCAGGGCAATACGGTTCGTGGACATGAGCATGCGGCGGCAATTGAGGTCGGGCCTGAAGAGTCGCAGTTTTCCGTCATGACCGCGGTAGAGCTTCATTCCTTCGAAGCATTCGGTGGCGTAGTGGAGGCACGATGCGGTGGGTGCTAGGGACAGCGGGCCGTAGGGTTGCAGTGCAGGTGCTTCCCAGCCAGACTCCGCAGTCCATTTGGCTTGTACCATGTGGTCAGTGCACACCTTTTGGCTCGCCATCTCCGCTGAACCTACAGCAGGAACAGAGCGAGAGGCGTTGGTGTATGTGCAAGTAACCTTGGAGGCATCTAGCTCAGCGAGCGGCGCGTCGACTACCTCCTGGGTCTTGCCTGCCGGCTCATTTGGTGGTGTGGCAGTAATCGAGTTTGTGAGAGTTGATGAGTTGATCTGATCCGGGGCGTTCTTCAGCAGCGCTGACTTGATGCCAGCTTGCGTGAGATCGGTGACATTCTCTTTTTGGTTCGGGGGCGTGACGGCGATGGGTGCCATAATTGCTGCTTTGTCCTAGATATGTGATTGATAAAGGGAATCGAAGGTAACAATGGCCGAAAAAAGAACAGCAATATACCAATTGGTGAGAAGGATGGTATGTAAGAGGATCGGTCTGATGTGAAGGGAGAAGATAGGTACCTGAGCCGGCCTCTTATACAATGGCCCTGAAAAATTCGATCAAGAGTCACACCCTCCTATCACACGGGCGGGAGCAAACCCACCTACCCTTTCGATCTATTGATGTAATGTCCGCCCAGCCCTGGGACGGACTACTGCGGCACTTAGTGTCCTTGTTACAGAGGCAATGATGAAGAGTTCCACTTCTGGCCGAGTGAGGGTTCCCAGAGCCCCGTCATGCCAACAATTGCTTGCCACTGTCCGTTCGCTGTACCATTAAACCTCGCATCTCTCTCTTCACCACCGTTACACACACACACATGTCGCCGTCGGAAAATGCATGACTGGACACGCATCTTCCAGAAGCCGTCGAGGCCGGGGTGTTATCTGCTAGCGTACCTAGAGATTCTAGGGCGCGTGGGTTCGTGGCGCATAAGCGGTAGGGCGTGTGCCGAGCCTGTGGTATCCAGCCCCTCATCCCGCCGTACCTACCGCTAGTATCCGGGCAAGCTTCCGATTGACGAAGACTCATCCACAGCCTCAGCAAAGCAATATCGGATCCGCAGGAAAGGCTAGAGTAGTGCGTGTTGCAGCGTTTAGATTACGCAGTGAGGCCTGCGACACCGGAGGCGTGGATGCTTGTATCTGGTTGCCATGTATTTGATGTTGGCCGCAGCGGAAAATACTCGTTCGGCAAACAGCGGTTCAAGTCATGGGAAACTTCACCGCAGGGAAAAAATGTTCAAGTGACCATCACAAAACAACAGGGTATCGAATTTTAGGAACGGGAACACCGATTAGCATCCGCAAAGGGGCGCTTTGCATGTAGACTCCACTGTGTCACATACATCATTCTGATAAGGAACGTTCCGTATATACCCTCTTCACCACCTATATCCGGCTACCCAATCCTTTAGATAAGACTACCAGTGAACTTCAGGATGCAGGAGATGACGGAGCCTGGTGCATCTGACTTCCAGATAATATTTGGCCCGCCCTCAAACTATCAATGCCTCCTAGTATCCCGTCTGCGACCTCTCCAACGCGTCCTTCCAGAGCGTTGAAGTCTAGCTTGCTAATCGCAGCATTGATCTGCTCAGTAACTACTTCGTCTTGCACCACCTCGGCGGTGACCTGCCCTTCTGTCCTCCAGTATTCCTCCCTCACACCCCTCAGAGCGGAGTCGCGATTCACAGAGTTTGTAAGCAAGGCCAGAGCGCGCATTTTGTGAAAAGTGTCTTCCGCGGTCCGCGTGGTGGTCTCGATGCGCTCGGCGATGGAAACAGGCTTCGCAAGCCAACGATTCGTACTTGTCGCCCAAAGAACGAAGGCCAGCCCCATGTCTACTAGAGCGAATGTGATGTATCGTAGAAAACGGACGCGCCAGTGTACCGAATCGAGGTCCTGGAAAAATTTTGCTCGTTTGTTGACCGAGATATCGTATGTGCCCATGTACCACACTTCAACCACCATTAGCAGTATTCCGGCAATTGTAGCGTGCGTGCGAAAGCGCAAGCCTTCAGTTCCGATCAGCGACGACGTGGCGAGACCGAGGACGGCTAGTTGAAAGACATGTGGCGTGATCATTTTCGGAAGGGAGTATAGAAAGTAGTTCTGCTGGTCGCTCCCGTCGGCGGTCGTACACCAGACGCAGTTCAAAAGCGTGTCCGGGCCATATGCGAGGTAAAGCAGCTTGTTGCGCACACTCCAGCTGAACTTTGTCCGCAGAGCCTCATCCTCATCTGTCAATGGTCTCATATGCCGCAGTCGCGCGAACAGCACGCTTGTCTCGGTTCGAATATGGCTTTGTGTCTTGAGGAATATGTTCTCAGGCGCATAGCGTGAGAAGGACAGGGCGAAGCATACGACGGCACTCAAGAATAACAGGTTAAGCGCATATTGAACCCTCTGTGGCGTCGATCGCACGGGAACGCTTCGTGAAGATGCGCGTGCAACATTTATCCAATCGAGGACGCGGGGTATGAGGAAGGGCCCGAAGACGATGAGCAGCGCATGGACATTCTGCGGGAGAAATGTGAGGCGCGGGATCACAACGTAGGATATTACGAGTAGAATTATCGAGCGGATATTGAACATTGTGGGCGTGCTTCTATCATGGAGAGGCTGTAAATGAGGTGTAGTGGGATGCTGAGGACATGTGTCGCATCGGGACAAAGTTGTGGGTGACGTGTGAACGTCGGCGGGACCGAAGCACGATAGCACGTGTTATGTAGCCAACGCGCTAGTGTCTCTTGCAAGGTATCCGCATCCAGGCAAGCATCCACCGCGACTCTTTGTGGCGAGACTCTATTAGTTTGGTCATACCACTTTGTTATGATGAATTCTTGTTACTATCACCTTGAGCTAGGGCTGTATATATATTGTATGAATGAGAACTGATTTATGGTAATGTTATTACTGTTTGCATGTATCAAGCAAAGCGTATCAAAAATGACCAGTTCCAGCCCGCCAACATACAAATTCCATTACAAACTCGAAGAAAAAAAAACTTTGCACTATTCATTCCTATGAGTCTAAGCTTCTGCCCCAAACGTCAAATCGCTTTCTTCACATGTGCCCCTCTTCTATGAATCTCCCCTGAACAGGCCGCCTTTCTTCGGGACTGGATTGGGGGTAATATATCGGGGCTTGTTGTTGTATGGCGATATTTGGTGACTGACGGGGTGTAATCGGAGTAGGGTAGGAGTACTGGCCTTCATGACCTGTTCCAGACTGGGGGTAGTCAGTCTGTGTTCCCCAAGCCATTGATGGCGAGTTATGAACGATGCTTGGATCCGAATGGAACTGTTCTCCTTGCGGTGAGATCTGGTTGAGTGGTGCCTCCACAGGCGATGTGTATGGTGGTGCCTGTCCGTACGAAGGGGGACCATGAGAAGAGTGAGGAGAGTTGTAGTCGTAGCTGGCGGAGTGGGAGCGTTGTTGGGTGTACCCAGGGTATTGGGCCAGGGCGACAGGGTCGGCTTGGTTGTGGATGGACACGTACTTGCTAGCATCCGAAGCGGACATCTCATGAGAGACTGTAGATGCTAGTTCAGCAGGCGGAGCAGGCAGAGCAGGCGGATGGGCGTTGTCGGCATCTCCTCCATTCTTTGACCCCTTCTCTTTCAAGGCCTTCTTGCGTCGGTGTAGGCAGAACAGTATAAGGCATAGGATAACAATCAGTCCGACGACACCCCCGACAACACCTCCGGCAATAGCACCAACGTCTGTATCATCAGAGTCTCCGGATGACTGCGACCCTGTAGCGGAGGGGAGTGGACGAGTCGCCGACCTGGCGGAGAAGGTAGGCTTCAAAGTGTGATATGTTGCCAAATCAGGATGATCCCATTGCTCGGGTGCCGTCTTAGTCGCGCCTCCAGTTGGCCTATGATTGTTAGCAACAGCAACCCTCTATGCTTTGCGGGAAAGGACATACCCTCCTCCGATCGCGGCAATAATGGGCGAAGGCACAACGTAGTCGAGCTGTGTTTGAAATTTGTCCCAGAGCTTAGCATCTCCACCATTATATCCAAGAACCATGTTATGCTGCCCTTGGCCCTCTGGCGCGTCGCATTTGTCATAGATGGGGAACCAGCCCCCTATGACCAGCATTTGTGCCCGATTTATGACGTTGGCGCTACAGGCCCCGTGGCCAACCTCGGAAGGAGTCGAATCGCTACCGTCAAGCGGAAACGCTTTGATCCAGATGAATGAAGGGAGAGAGAGGATATAAACATCGTCATATGCCGGTGTATCCCCGAAGCCGAAACCGCCGTAAAGATAGCTGTTAGATGTGAGCCTTAGATCTGATTTCTCCGCTTTTCCATGACAAGATTTGTAGCCTCGGACGACCTGCAGCCTAAGAACTAGTGTTTATACTGCTAGACCCGTTTTCTAAAACCTTAGTGTCCAGCCGGATCAAATCCGAACTCCCACAGAGAACTAGGGACATGAGCTTTTAATAACCGCACGGTCTTTCTCAAATTGCAAACTTCGGGAGCCGGCGCTACCCTGTGCGATGTGGGAATATTGATCACGACGACGTGGCTCGGTAGTGCTAGACTCGCCAAGAAAAGAAAGCAGCCTTACATGTTGAAAGACGACTGGTCAACCGGCCAGGTAACGTCCGCACAGAATTGTCTCCGGGAGGGAGGTATCTCACCAGATGCTGTTTGGGTGTACCATTTCGATGATGCCATATCATATATATGGATGATCTGGAATTCGTTAGCCGCATGGCAATGAGACGTTGCGAGAAGTATACACTCATGTTTGCCTAAAAAAGATGTCAGTTGGCTGGCCACATGGAGGCTGAACGTGGAACCCACAGCATCAAAGCTCCCATTACGATAAGAATCCTCGATACCACCAAAATAGATCAGTACACCACTGTCCGAAACCGGCAGATATAGAAGTTGTCCCTCGGCTCTTCCAAGATCATCTGGGCCGGTCGTATTTTTCAAGTCGCCAGTAGACATGTCAAACTGGATAAGCCCATTGGTAGCCATCGGCGGGCCTTCCCAATCTATCATTGTTTGATTGCTTAGCCAACCACCGAAATAAAATCCCAGTCCACGCTCTTCGGCCTGTGTTCCAGCGCCGAAGGAGACTCTTTGCAGATCCTTTTCACCACTTGTTTCCGTATTGTTCCATTGGTTGAGAGGTACGTCGTAAGTCCACATATTGAAATCGGCAGGGCTGACACCTTGGGGATACTCCCCTCCGAATTGATAGAAGCACTTGTTCGTATTGTCGGCCCAAGCGTAACCACCTGATACACTAGGGATGTTGCCTGGCTTCGACAAATTCGCAGATTGAGCTGGCATGCCAGCATCGGCAGTCGACGAGCTCAAATTGCTGAACAAAAGCCATGTGTCTAGGGGAGGAGTGTTAGCCATCTAGCGACAGTTGCCGGATATATTGTTTTAGGTTCTGCGTACTTGTATGATTTGACGAGAAAGGAACCGATCCGACCATGCCGCCATCGATATAGAGTCTCGAATCGATCTGCGCTGTCGCATGACCCCATCGACGGCAAAACTGCTTAATCGGATCATTCTGCTGCGATAGTACCAATGTGAGAATACTGAGGACAGTAACAACGCCCTGTTGTATGTAGGCCATGATGTGCACTCATGACATTAATGACTACGCCCTTAGGAAACCCCACAGACGCGGGGAAGCTTTACACGCGAAGCAAGCGGAAGAGTGGGGAGTAACAGGAAGGGACGGGCCGCGAGTGTAGAAGCGGATATGTACAAGGTCAGGAAGGAATTGCAGAGAAGGCAACGAACGTGTAGGTAGCAGAAATGGGAACTCTGTTCGTGGCGCGCTTCGTTGAGGTGATTGACGCACCTCGATTGACCGATCTGACTGCGCCGTGATCATGCTGAACGACCGTCTTCTCAGCTATGAGGTAGGATGTGAGACGCAGTCACCAATCAACTAACAGCATGGGGAATACGAGTGACCTTCAGGCCCAAGAGAGGCGTCAGGCCAAGCAGAATCCAGAACTAGTCGAGAGAATGCTGAGACATGGAGCCTACCAATCAACGATAACCTGATGGTTCGATAATGGCATATGCAACAATGTCGACTAATTCTGGTGACCGAAGCGAAGGGTATATTATTGGTTCATCTAGTGTACGATAGATGGGCTGAGGTGGTGGCTTTCGTTCAGCCGCAGTCGTGCATTCAAGCCTGGTGTTGCTTTTGCAGTGACACATGGCGAAAAATGTGGCGATCTTCCAGCTGCTCATGCAATAATATTCGTGGCCATTAACCCCAACAGTCTAGTCTCGCACAACCAGAGGCTGCACATCGGCGTTCCAATGACGATGGACGATTGGTGCCTTTTTTCTCCGTTCCCTGCAGCATAATGTATGCGGCGCTCCGTCGTATTGGGGGCCGACCTGAAAACTGGCTGCGGGGGGCCACATCGCGACAGCACCACAAGCCGCAGATATGCCGGGTACCCTCCCCGTTGCGAATTGCGCGTCTTTCAGGTCCAGCGACATGTAAATATCACAGTAGAGAGACCCATCGTATCAGACCAGATCAGATCAGCTCAGTTTAGCTTAGCTAAGCACGGAGGTATGTAGGCCTAAAGCGAACCCGCAGCTCCAATACCGACCGAAGTCGACGTGAGCAAGCTGCAGGATTAGAACGGCTGTGCATCTTTCTGGGTCTGCTCTGGAAAAGGCTAATCCACTCTGTGAAGGAAGGACCTTAGGGTTATTGGAGACCGTTGACAATATGTGAAGAAAGAAAGAGGGGGTCGCTGCGAAATTTCAATCACGAGGAAGAGCGGCTTGGCGCGCTAGGCCGTTAGCCCACGAGCCCCGCTCATTCAGGGCCTGGGGCGCGGGCTCCAGTGCTGGCGCTAGCGTCATGATGCTCCACGAACATCACATTGGCGTCGCCATCGAAGCTACTCAATGAAACTCACTCGTGTTATCTTCAAGCAAATGAGGTCGAGAGTTTAACTGCGATGTTCTTTCGCTCCTCTTTACTTACCATGGTTCCCTACTTAGAAACCCGTCTAAGGGCGGGTACGTCAACCACAGTTGTAATTGCCGGTCAACCATAGTTTCTACCTATGCGCATATTCACAGAAAATATAAATATCAATTTACATGGCTCTCGAGCTTCGTTTCTGCTCTAGTATTGAAAAGCACTCAACAGCAATCCAAGAAGCGACACGTACAACAATACTCCGCAAATCCATCGCTTCAACCCTCCGCATCTATGAATTTCAATATCTTCCCAGATGCAGATAGTATGGCACCAAACCGACCTTCTATCGCTTTCTTTCCATCACTCAGACTAGGTGAGACTACAAGCCATCAGGGTGAGGATGATGAAATGGATCTCGATTTCTCAGACGACCACCTCGTCACTGATCCCACCACGCCCTGTATCAACCCAGTCACTTCTCTTCCGGGCCCCTAAATCATACCATGGCAGAATCTCACAGAATCCCCATGGTCGAAGGGGCTGATTGAAGATGGAGAATTCAATGTTGCCGACACTGCTCTCCTGGCTTTCGTCCTAGATCTCGCAATAAAACTCTTCGTTGTCGCCAACATAGCTCAACCCGACATCAACATGTGTGATAGTGGATTCAAATGGGATTTTCTCGGGAAAGTATTCGAAAAGATTCTCAAGCAACTCAAGGCCCATGGCTTCTCCAAGGATGACAATATAGCAAGGATGGAGCGATTTCTGCTTTACACAGTCGACAATCTTTCAAAGATTGGCGAGCGTTTTGAGATTGAGCTTTTGCAGTATATCTAGGGCCCAGAAACCAAGCTCCTCTTCGCGGAAGAGATCCTTTACAGGCGCTATTTCACGAACGACATTGACACTCAGAATGCGTGTACGGCCTTCCGTTGAGTTTTTGAAGAGTGGCCTAGATCAGTCCTGTGAACAGAGACTGAGGGTCTGAAAGTTCCCATCCGCGACCCGATATCTATCAGACAGTGGGCTTTTGAGTACAACTGAGGGCGTCCAATTTTTTTGATTCTACCGGAATTGGGTCCTGTAGTGTGCGTGGAGGATGTACTGATTTGTTACGCGAGTTTGTGTAAAGACTCACGCGATATGGGGG